>SNQJ01S0196585.1:0-17385 GCA_010110895.2 Picea sitchensis
ATATCCAGTGTATGCGACATTGTGCTGAGAATTGGATAGGATACAAATTTTACTTTCCCCTACTCTGGCTGCCAAAAGAAATATATCAAGTCAGATATAAGCTGTCCAAAAAGGCAGAAACAGCAGCATGGCACAAATTGCAGTGACCAACAATAGGGTATCTGACTAGTCTCAAACATGTGTTCCAGGTAAAACAATAAAAAATTATTACTAGAGTATCCAAATTGAGTGAGACTAGTTGCATTGGATAGTGGACAGTATTTAGTGTTTCTGGTACAATGTTCATAATTTTATATCTATAATTTTGCACAAGGAATGCTATAGAAATGTGCTCTCCTCAAAAGTCCAAAAATAAGAAAGGTGTGGGGAAGTTACCATAACTTCCACTTGGAACATCCAATTTTGGTCAAAAATGTGGAATTGCAGAGAATAAATTTCAGAGTAATAAAGGTCGCAATTTCAAAATCAGAAGGGCCGAAATTGCAAAGATACATTATAAGTTATGCCTTCTAGGAGGATAGACTCCAAATTGGGGTTTCCAAGGTATGTTGACTTAACACTATCAAAACTTTTTATTGGAATGACCGATTGAGCTGATTCAAAATCCGTTGGAAAGATTAAACCTATAACATTATATTGGAACAAGGATAATAACTATTTGATACATTTATCCTTAATATACTGAGGTTGTAATCCAAGGATTGGGGTTAGACCTCAATTAAGAATCAATGACAATACCTAACTTTAGTGGAGATGAAGATAAAGATGAAATCAATCCCATGGAATGGTTGAGGATGGTAAAGGAATATTTTATGAGGATTGGTATAAGTCCTTGTGGGGCATACTTTTATTTTTTGGGTAGAGTTCATAAGTGGTGGAGAATCCTTGATGAAGATACTAGACTTCACTCCACATGGGAAGAATTTGAAAAAAGCTTATTGGATAAATGTATTAGGGATACAAAAATGGAGGAAATGTATATAATTCAAGATCAATTAAAAGAAGAAAAGGAAGAGATTAAGAAGAAGGGTGAGGATATATCTAAGATAATATCCCTTAATGAATCACTCATTAATGAGGGTTAAGAACCTAAAACAAGAAAAGACTAGCAAAGGAAAGTGGGAAAAATATGAATCAAGGGAATATTTGAAAAATAAATATGAAGAGATATGTAGATTACGAAGCCATAATAAAAAAATATTGGATGAGGTTAAGCGATTGAAATAATAAAAGAAGAATTTTTGAAATAAAGAAGAAAGAATGATCTTGGATGAATAATCTACCAAAAGACTACAAGAGGAAATTTGCAAGAAGGTTGAGGAATCCTTAAATACGAATGAGTAAAGTCAGAAATTCAAGCCATAGCTGAAGAATGATGTCATAATTTTATAGATGGGGTCACCTTGCATCTTCAATAGGATAAATAAGACAAGATTCAAGAAGGTGAACATAAGATACTCGAAGAAGTTGAACTCCATCTAGAGGATGTACATGCCAAATATGATGATATTACATACATGGATAGAGTAATCAAGGACCAAGAAAAGATGATCGAGGATGCCATTGTCTCTAAAAATAAGATAGATGAAATGGATGTGAAGAGTGAAAACAAACCCTCAAATGTGAAACCGTATCGACACCCTCATTACCAAGAAACATTTCAAGGAAGACAAGAAGGACAATATCAATAGTACGAAGGAAGAAGATGGAATACTTGTCAATAGTCATGGAGCAAGGCATCACCAAAATACTCTTCAACAAGATATTATCAGATACCAACAACCACTACAAATTGGAGAAGATTCAACAAAAATACATGGAATCAAAGGAAAGAAAATTATGCAACAACTAGAC
The DNA here is from genome assembly GCA_010110895.2 of Picea sitchensis. Classification (NCBI taxonomy): domain Eukaryota; kingdom Viridiplantae; phylum Streptophyta; class Pinopsida; order Pinales; family Pinaceae; genus Picea; species Picea sitchensis. The sequence goes on from SNQJ01S0196585.1 coordinate 1,855, forward strand.
ACCAAGGATTAAGACCGAATAGAATTGATTTTCGATGGATAGATCATCAACAATGGAATGAAGAAACAAGGAACATAATAAAATCATATTACTTGGTTTCATCACATGTGAAGATTTTAAATGCAAATATTTGAGGACAAAGATTTTTTAAGGAGGGTACTATGTTATGACCCAAGGGGGACATATATATGTCTAAATGTATATGATATGACCCCAAGGGGGGGCATATATGGACATGAATGTACATGTAATGTGTAAATACATATGAAACAGTGTCAACTTAGTGATAAAGGGGCCTCATGTGCAAGTGTTATAGCAAGATTTGCCTCACCAATGCTATCTTGCACAGAAGGCCTTTTTCCATTTCCCTATGCAGACCTGTCATTCCATTTTGATGAATCTAGAGCCAAAAATATACATGTTTCCACATATACGCTCCCTATCTTCTATTCAAGATGCGTATACACTGGCTTCTCCACTACAAACTGCACACATCGATATTTGTGCCAGAAAATACAAAAATGATTTCCATGTCACGATAGGAGATCTCTGATCCTTGGCCTTCCATATACTAGAAACGTTCTGACTAGGCCCTTCGGTTACATTCTAATGGCTATAAAAGAACAATTCCGAGCTATGGAAAATAGGAGAAAGCATTCAAATTTGAGAGCAAAGTTACTCTGGAGAAATTACTTCACATTGAGTCTACATCCCTTTGTCCCTCAAGTTTGAACACAGTGTTCAGCCCCCAAGATATTTCCCTATTGTTGAGAGAACCTCATTGTTTCTCTCCTATGAGCTTGCCTTTGGTGGAGGATTAAAGTGGTGGAAGCCCAGTTGGAAGGAACTTGGTTCCTTGGTTTCGAACCATGCCAACACGAAAGTCTGTAATGTTGCCACTTATGCTGATCAGTTATTAATAGAAATACTCATTTCTCGTCCTATTGGTATATTGCAAATATGTGATTATTATCCATGGGAATGTTTGCAATGTTCATTAATGGATTATGCTATCTGATGTGCTAACCCCTTTATATCATCACTATATACTTGCTTTTCGTGTCTATTAAGAACTTATTGCAGGTATAAAGCGTTGGGTCGAAGTGCTCAACGGTGGAACATTATCAAATATTAGATCGAGGTAGGCCTCTTTCTTAACTTGCACATTAGTTTATATAGCATATGTTGGAATTGAGTTGATTTCTGCAGTCATACCTGTATGTTGTGGTTTATCCTTGGCCATAGAGAGTTTTTCCCTCGTAACAGAACTCCACTGGGGAAAGATCTTGCTTCTAAGGGTTGAAGTACTTTTTCTTCTTACATTGCTCTTTTTCCTTTGTGTTTCTTGTCGTATCACTACTTGACGGATTATGTTCACTATGGGTCTAAGTTTTCATCCTTATTTCCTTTTCCTAGCCTTGTTTTAAATCCTATACGCTCTTTTTTCCTTGACAGTCGCATATACACGCTTGCTGTCTCACTGCAGGATGCGTATATATGCTCTGTTCTCCTGAACAGTTGTGTATACCACTTTGCTTTGCTTGTTTACTTGGTTTAGTGATTGTTGGGTGGGATATGATGATTTCTGAGCCTTCTTAGGTCTCTATAGTGCCTGTTGAGCTTCTCTGGGTTGACAAGAAACCCGTTGGGAGTTGAATTTTTGGGTGTAGTCTTTCTCTTTGTTTTTCATTTTTGGTTGTCCTTGAACCCTAGGTTGTTTTCTTGGCTGCTTGGTATTCTGCTTGAGTTATTTCATTTATACACAATAGAATTTATATATCAGGTTGCTTTTCAATCCATGCATTTTCTCTTTAATATATTGAAAATACAAAAAAAACAAGCATTTTGCATTGGTTATCATTTCTGTCTTTGAACCTTTATCATTAGCTTAGTTCATTTAGCGAGAGATTGCATTTTACTTCTAAATTGTAGAGTTGAAATTGAAATTTGCATTTTTTTTATTAGCATATCATTCATTGAAAAGTTAAAGATAGACTTTGCATTATATTCATATTCATTTTATTGCAGAGTCATAACATCATGAGTTTCTCTTCCATACCCTTTTGAGTAATCACGACCAATAAAATTTACACTTTAAACTAAAATTGATTAGTCACGTTTTTATTTTTAGGGTGCACAAACTAGTCTAGTATTTAGTGCCTTGGAATAGGATTTTTGTGAGTAAACTTCTCCAAGGAAATTAAATCAACATATCTGTCTAAGATAGGGAGTTGAGAAGTCCATTGTATAATTGGTAAGATCAGGAGGCTCCGCTCACACTAGAGTTAGTCACTAGGTCACATGAATTTAGTTGAAGGGATAACCCCTGGATACTCACCTAGCATTAGAGATATTTATGTGGATTTATTCATTCTTGGGGATCTTTCTAGTACCCATACCTTTGTGAGAGGCGGTGCTTTCAAGGCTTCAGGCTTTTCTATCCTGCCCATACAGTGATCCGGACTTACGACTGCTCGCCTATCCATCGGTTATACAGTGGTTTATTAGTTTCTTGATTCAGGTATCTCATAGGTTACTTGCAGGGTTATTCTTCTTGTACCCTGGGTCATATAGGGGTCAGACAACACACAACCTTTATGGAGGATTACCTCTCCGGGGGGATCTGACTGATTGGTTGTTAAGACCATGAGGGCCCCTATAACTGATTTTGTTACCTCCAAACTTTAGCAGGGATTCTCAGGTCCCTCTTGGACGAGACATACCTTCTTTAGCAAGGGAGGCCACTCAACCACTTAAGCCCGTTTGCATGCATATTGGCTGTTTGAATTTTTGGTATGCTCTTTAACTACTAATTGGCCTTAGGAGTCTATTTTGGGTTTCATCATTATGGACAATGGAGCTTCCTTTTCTCCCTCATTTAATTCTACCCACCCCATGATGTCTTCCCATTTCGTGGGGATGGACCCTTCCACTTTTTACAATGGTATGAAGAACTACAACTCTTAGTCTGCACCTTGGGTCTCTAGTCATTTTTCTGTTGATATGCCTTCCCCCGTGCAATCCTCTCCCTAGCCCACATATATGAATCCTATCATTGGATCCGGGGGCACCATGGCTCCGATGCCTACTTCTTTTGTTTTATATGAGTCATGTCCCCATGGGAGGTTGGAAGATTCCCCTTTATGGATCCAATTCTAGCTATGCTCTTTCAGGATCCAGTACTCAGATGAGTTCTTATCTCACTTATTCCACCCCACCCATGTATCTTTCATCCACCATGTCAGTTCCTTCGAACACTTTTTCCATGACAGTTCCTCAAGTACCCCCAGGTCTTTCATATGGGGAGAATCAATTTTATGGTTTGGGCTACCCTCTTTACAGGACCCCTTCGCAAGGGGGCAACATATATCCTCACTCAAATAATTCTTACCATACCTCGGTCTCTTCGAAGACCTTAATGATGATGCCAGTCCAAACCTCTTCGGACCATTTTGACATTGGCCACCACTTTTTTGGGATGGGACAGGGGTACACCAGGATCCTTTCTGGATTGCAAGGTTTTAGAATCAATATTTACTCGGACCATGGAATAAAATTCCACAATCTATCACTAGCCTAGTCATTGTCATTCATAATAGTGCTCCATCACCAACCTCTGCTAGTCATGTCGAACATGGGTCGACTTTTTCTACAAATTATGTCGACAACGTGCCCCCAACCTCTACCAATTATGTTGAGGGCACTATCCTTCTTACCCCAAATCATAGCCGTGTCACGTCAACAGTCTTTAGTCATCATACATGAGAAAAATCTCTTTCCCCTTCTAGTCATATCAAGAATCCTAGATGTCTCAGACATAAGCCTTAATTCCTTTGCAGGAATTGTGAAGGAAGTCACCTTACTCATTTGTGCCCGACAACTACCAGGATAAAAAAAGCATGGGGCTCACCCAAGAGCCCTTAATATTATGAGGCATCCATGGTTTCTCCTCACACCACTTCTACTTTGATCATCTTGGTGGTCCCATCAACGCCATCTTCTCCCGACTTCACCCCCTTTGTCAAGGGCGAGGAGTCTATTGCCCCCGTTACTATGCATCCTCTTCAAACTATAATTGAAGAATTGTCGACACCAGTGCAATCTATGGTCAACCCTAATCCCCCTGAAGAGAGTGATGCACCTTTCAGTCATTTCATCAAAATTTCAAATCTTCCCCCTTCTGAACGAGAGGGATATATTCTTTCCCCGAATTCTCTCCCTCCAAGTCCTGATGAGATTCCCTTCGATTGGGATGACCTTATGGGGCATCCCATCCACCCACATATGTCTCTTCCATTAAGCAACATTCTTCGAACCATCATGAAGACTGTATCCTCCGTTATCACTTTGTCCTCCTTGACTTGGAGAGCTTTGGGTTTTCCCAATCTTTTGTCAACTATTCGTGAGATACTGAATTTTCGTAGAAGACCGAGATGGGAGCCTTGGCCTCCCCCTTTACATGTTGATTAAGACAACAAAATGAGTCTTAGTTAAGATCTTTTCCAACTTCTCTAAAAAATGAAAAGATTGCTGAGTGATTTGTCCCTTTTACACTCATTAAACTGAATTTGAAAGGTTATGAGTCTTATTTAAGCTCTTTTCCGACTCGTTATCAAAAATAGAAAATATTTTTGAGTGAAATTGTCTTTTTCACACTATTAAATTGGATTTGAAAAGACATCTGTTTGGCACAAGTTTACCCATTTTTCACACCAAGTAGACTAAAATACATAAAAAAGGATATTTTTTGGTGTTAAGTTGTGATTGCATCTCATGCCCTCACTTGCAGTATTGAGCCTTTAGCCATTTCTCACTTTGCATTATAAACCGTTGCCTAAGCATTTTTTGCATCCATAACCAAGCAGAGCCTTGTTTATATCCTTCGCAATTAGACACCCTATACCCTGGAGGGAACAACACCTCGAGTGTCCATCTCCCGCATGCATTTCCTTTCATTAATCATAGGTATGTTCCACTGCTGGAACTAGTTTTTCTTACTTGCGACACTCGTTTCCTCCTCTACATCGTAGCATTCATTTTTTATGAAAAAAAAGGCGGGTAGGAAGGGAGTACTATATTATAATCGGTAGCAGTCATGTTGCCTTTGAATAGAGCACAAAGTTATTGAGTCTTTGCGTCATCATAATTTGGGTTTATCATGGCCTTAGGAAGTTGACCTCATTACAGAGTTTTCTATATCGACTAGTTACTTGTACAGTCCCTATAGAGAATGTTAATGATGCCTCCTGCATCTAATAGTCACATCATTAAGTCTATGATGCCAGAGTCCACCATATCTATCATGCTCTCGTTCAAAGGAAGTCTATCAACATGTGTCGGCCACTCCTCATAAATATTGACTTTGCATGTCGTCCACACCCTTAGTTTGTCTCATAATCACATGATACTATGGTATTATCATGCACACTGACCCTAGTTTCATCATCGATAGGTCACCTTGAACCCAAAAATCGACATATCATCATTGCTTGTTGACTGGGTGGTTTCCCTTGTCTTCGATGACAAGACATCTATTCACACTTTGGGATTCATGCAGTGTCTTGGGTGCCATTGGTGGTATCCTTGCCTTTGTTAGCAGTTTTCATCATTGGTTTCTATTCAGAGGGTATTTTTCGTATACTTCTTGCATTTGGTACAAGTGAAAGAAACACAAGATCGTTGGTTCGTGAACATGTTCTTCGTCCGATCTCCACCAAATCATGAAGCTCCTACTTTGTTCCTCGTGCTGACTGATGAGATATTCCTTAATGCTCTCCTTTCAGTGGGTCTCTTTCCATCGACTTCAGCTCATTTATTCTGGATATGGGACCTAGAGTTTTATGAGTACCTTGAGGCTTACAGTCATTAGTGGCAGGCTCTCTCGCCATTGAAAGATGGGAACACATCAATGTCTCATGATCAATGAATTTTTCAAGTTTTCAACACCGACTCCTTTATTCACACTTGTAGGAATGTACTCGATGCCTTGATACCTACTTTCATTATTGGTAGGTTGTCTCGCATTTGTTAATAGTATACCCCAATGATCGGTAATCAAACAAAGTCTCATTGTGTTCAACCTCAACTCCTTTATTCACATGATGTAGAATTGCACCCTTGGCAGATAGTGTAGAAGACTTGAAGACATCACTACGTGGCCACAACTTTCCTGAGCTATTGCTTCCCTTTCATTGGACCATCACCTATTCGACTTCAATGATCATGGGAGATCAGATTGTACTCCATGGTATACATATATCTTCATATTGATTTTGAGACTGGTTTCACTAGGCCTTGTTCGTGACTTTGACAACTTTTGGCATGAAACCACATTTGTATTTGATTATTCATGGCCATGAACACTTGTTTGGTATATTTTCCACATGGATTTGCATTGTATTCTTGGCATCCATGTATGAAAATTCAGTACAGAATGTAATGAGTAATTGAGTTCGTCTAGCTGGTTCTCCACCACTCAACTTCTGAGTTATTTATAATGTATTTTGTCCATCACAGGTACTCCTCTAATCTCACACATTAGGGGGCATCTGTTATATCAAGATTTTCCTCACCATTGCTATCTTGCACAAAGGGCCTTTTTCCATTTCCCTATGTAGACTTGTCATCCCTTTTTAATGAATCCAAAGACAAAAATATACATTTTTCCACATATGCGCTCCCTATCTGCTATACAACATCTGTATATGCTGGCTGCTCCACTACAACCCACGTACATCAGTATTTGTGACAAAAAATACAAAAATGAAGTTGGGTTTCCATGTCACGACAGTAGATCTCTGATCCTTGGCCTTCCATATACTGGAAACATTCCGACTCGACCCTTCGGTTGCATTCTGAAGGATATAAAAGAACAATTTTGAGATATGGAAAAGAGAAGAAAGCATTCAACTTTGAGAGAAAAGTTACTCTGGAGAAATTACTTCATATTGAGTCTGCATCCCTTTTTCCCTCAAGTCTGAACACAGTGTTTATCCCCCAAGCTCTTTCCCTATTGTTGAGAGAACCTCATTATCTCTCTCCTATGAGCTTGCCTTTGGTGGAGTATTGAAGTGGTGGAGGCCTAGTTGGAAGGAACTTGGTTCCTCGGTTTCGAACTGTGCCGACATGAAAGTTTGTAATGTTGTCACTTCTATTGATCAATTATTAATAGAAATACTCATTTCTCATCCTATTGGTGTATTGAAAATATATGATTATTATCCATGGGCATGTTTGTAATGTTTATTAATGGATTATGATATCTGATGTGCTAACCCCTTTATATCATCACTACATACTTTCTTTTCTCGTCTGTTAAGAACTTATTGCAGGTATAAAAATTTGGGTTGAAGTGCTCAATGGTGGAACATCATCAAACATTGGATCGAGGTAGGCCTCTTTCTTATATTTCACATTAGTTTATATAGCATATGTTGGAATTGAGTTGATTTCTATAGCCATACCTGTCTGTTGTGGTTTACCCTTGGCCTTAGAGAGTTTTTCCCTCGTAACAAAAAGTGTGAATAGATATATATAATAGATCATGTATTCATTATTGAATAGGGGAATTGTGAAGTATGAAATATATTTGTTTATTTGGAGGGGGTTCCCCTATTATTTAGGAGTTATTTTGTAACTTATCTATATTGGATTTGTGCTCTCCACATTTACATTATGTACATGGTGTGTAATTTTAATATTTTATGATATTTTGAGAATTTGGATCATAACATTTGACCTAGATTCTAACTTTAAACGTTGATATTTAGGAAAAAGGGCTTAAACATCACAACCAAATATTTTCAACTTTAAGTAATCACAAGGATGACCTGTCCATACCTCTCCAGGAATTTTACAATCACTTGCAGCTGATGGTGACCAATTTACCAAAGAGAAAGAAATAGTGACTATTTCTTCCCACAATTATTGCTGCAAATTGGAATTACTGAGCATTCTCCTTACTCTCTCTAGAAGAGTCTTGTTCATGCGTTCTGCCACGCCATTTTGTTGAGGTGTGTATATCACGTTTTTATGTCTTTTGATCCCATATTCCTTGCAATATTTCTCAGATTACAAGGATGTGAATTCACCTCCATTATGTATTCTCAAACATTTGATTGGCTTGCCAGTTCCTTTTTCAACAAAAACTATAAATTGTTTAAATACATAAAAATACATCAAATTTTCTCTCTATAACATAGACCCACAAATTTCTAGATTAATCATTATAAATTTTACAAAATATGATTATCCTCCTAAAGAAACTGTACAGGATGGCCCCCACACATTTGAATGAATGTAATCAAGAACAAATTTACTTATATGATTTTGTTTTTTAAAATTGTGTCTACACTGCTTCCGAAAAATACAATGTTTGTAGAAATTCAAATTCAAGGATTTCAAATATGGAAGTAACTTATGGTTTATCAAAACTTTTATCCCTCCCTCTCTCTCATATGACCCAGTCATTGATGCAATAAAGAAGTAGGTTCATCTTCTTCCTTTAATGTCACCACTGCTTCATTTACTTGAGTTCTTCCTTCCAGTTTGTAAAGGTTTCCAATCTTCGTAGCCTTCATAACCACCAAAATTCCCTTGGACAATTTTAGTGCTCCACCTTGACTTGTAAACTTGTAACCTCCAAAATCCAAAAATCCCAAGGAAATTAATTTATTTTTAAGATTAGGTACATGTCTAACTTATGTTAATGTTCTAACAATATCATCAAACATTTTAATCTTCATGATCCCAACCCCAACAATCTTACAAGGAAAATTGTTTCCCATGAGAATAGTACCACCATCGACAACTTGATAAAAGGAAAACCAAATCCTATGTGACACATGTGATGTGAAGCACCAGAGTCTAGTAACCATTCTTCATGATAATGTGATACATTTCAAATGGATAAAACTTCATTAACCATACCTAAAATTGACACAACCCGATTTGCTTCCTTACGAGAGTCTTCCTTGGATTCTTGTCTCTTTCAAAAATCCTTCTTGATATGCCCTAATTTACTATAGTACCAACACTTTAGCTTACTCTTCTTTCCCTCTGAATTGGATCTATATGTACCTCTTGTTTTCTCCCCTCTTTCTCTGGATTGACCTTGAACTACCATTCCTTCTCGTCTTGAGGTTTCTATACTATATTTACTCCTCACCTCCTCAGAAAACAAAGGACCCACAATATATCTATATTCAAGAGTATCAGTTGTACTAAATACAATGGAAGTGAATAAATGATCCCAATACTCAGGAAATAAACACAACAATGTAACTTCCTTATCTTCCTCATCTATTTTTACATCCATAATAGATATCTAGCATATGAGAATATTAAATACATTTAATTGATCAACAGTTTTGGTACCTTCTTTCATCCATAGACTATACAGTTTCCTCTTGAGGTAGATTCTCTTGGTTAGGGATTTCTTCATGTAGAGACTCTCCATTATGTTGCATAGGCATGTAGTTGTTTCCTCTCCCATGATATTGAAGATGATGTCGTTGGAAAAACACAACTGAATGGTGTTGAGATCACTTGCATCGAGATCTTCCCATTCATCATCCAACATAACCACTTGCCTATTTCTCTTTACATTCAATGCTTTGTGTAGTCCTTGTTGCACCAAAAAATATCATGCCTTGAGCTTTGATGCAGGAGCATTGCTCCAAGCCAGCTACATGCCATCCATCTAGCACATCAAAGCATGCATTCAATGGAGAGGAGAGGCACAACCCTCTCACTTTCAAATTTCAAATTTGAATTTAATGTATTAAATGTTTGTAAGGCTGGTAGAGCCAAAAGCCATGCATGTGAATAGGCTATGATTAGAAACTATATTTAATGGTTGTAAGGCTGAGATCTAGATCCGATTCGAACTAGACAACCATTCAATGTAATTGAATGTAAATTAATGAGAGTTGGTGAGATGGAGGGAAGCGCTCGAGGAGCCCCCTTTTGTAAAATGATCCTTTGTATCTGAGGGGTTAGTTGGTAGAGAAGGGAGAGAAGAATAGAGAGAATAGGGAGAATAGAAGAAGTCGTGACTCTGTTGCAGTCTGAGCTCACATTGTAAAGAGGCATTTTCATATTAATACAATTAGAGAAGTTTTTCCTGCATGTTATATGTGTATGTTGATGAATGTCTTTATGTGTATATGATATGCTATAGATGTGTGTTAGTTTGCATTTCTAGGTTACAGACAGAATTCATTATTTGTTGGGTTCTTTGATTCCAGGTTTGGTTCTTTGTGGCTTCATGAAAGAGGTTGCATGACAAAACACTGCGGGTTCTGTAAGCCAGTGCATAGAGTGCACTTCTAAATTCTGCGAAATTTGGACAGAGTTGTGCCAGGAGGGTGCACCAAAGGAAGTATTAGACCCAGGGAGAAGCCTCAAGGTTGTTGAACACCTTGGAGGTAAAACTGTGCAGAGGAAGGCACAGAGAAAACAGAATCACTGAGGGCTCTGTGGAAGCTCTACTAGGAAGGCATTGAGAAAATGCACATGATGCATTGAGGAGAACTCTATTTTGAGTTCGGAAAGAAGACATAATCACTGAGGATTCTGGAGAACTCTTCCAGGTGAGCATTGAGTTGGTACAAGTGTGCACAAAAGGAACTCTTGTTTGAGTTCAGAGAGAAGAGAAGTGTCACAAGAGGAGACACTCACAGTGTTACTGAACACCCTGCAGGCTCAACAAAGCGTGCTTGAGCAGGATGTTGCCAGAGGGAACTTACATCCCTTCAAGGATAGAAAGGGACAGAGACAGTTTGAGTTCAGAGCCACAGATAAGCTCAGAAGAGATAGCACCATTTCATGCAAAGGTTCTGTAAGAGGTTGCAGAGTTCGAAGGAACCTTTGAGGCTTAGAGACATAAAGCTCAGGAGGAGGAACACCTCTTAGAATACAGGTGGGAGCCAAGGTTATAGGCTTCGTAGTAGAGACAAAGGCTGAGGCATTTTGGAGCAATAAATCTTCCAAGGGAAAGGAAGAAGGCCATGCTCAAGGTAGAGAACAACTGTCGTTAGATCAGTTGGAAAGGAGAGATCTGGGTCGTTGAAGTCTACGTCCAGACACACATAGGAAAGTACACAAGGAAGAGAAAGAGATTTGGGCTGTCAAATCTAGTTCAAAGAACCGATAGTAATTGGATCCGGAGGAAGGCACATGGAGTTTAACCTCTAGGAGGTCGCGCAGGAGAGCAACTAAAAGGGACGGTGGAGACACTTTGTGGAGAAGTGAGAAATCTCGTTTGTCGTTGGATCTCATAAAGAAGCGAGGGGATTAAGCCTGAGTATCTTTCGATACTCTAAAGCTTAGAAAGGATAGCGACCGTTAGATCTGGATCAATGAAAGTCGTTGATCTCATACAAGAAATTGCGAATTCAGGGTTTGTGAGTTTGGAGGGAAGACCAAATTCTTGGTTTTGCAAAGTCTCGAGTTGCGAGGAGCAGGGAAGGAGATCCAGACCATTGGATCCAAGCCACAGGAGAACCATTGGATCAAAACCTCCGCGTGGTATCACGTATCAGGGGTTCAAGGTTGAAAGGATTTCTTTTCGACTACAGAAGTCACAAAGTGCCAAGCGCTGAGGGCTCGTGCGAACACATGTCACATCTGTTAGGTGGGGACCGCATGGTTGACAGGTGGCACAAACATAGAGCACACAGAAAAGGTGGAAGTAGGTGATCGATGGCGTACATGCGTCACCTTGGAAGGGGTCAACCCATCGCTGACTTATCATGCTTCGGGGTTTCCCAGAGGAGGAGCATGAGGGCTCAACACTCCAAATTACAAAGTCATGAGTTGCGAGTAGTGCTAGTGTTTAGCCTAGCCTACGGTTATATGTAGCAGGCGTTAGTGAGGAGGGAGCCATACCTGTATCGCATCTCGAGTATTGGAGGTTTGGAGAAGGAGGATTCAAGGGTCATCAACTCACGAACTCTCGAGTTGCGAAAGGCGCTTGCGCTAAGACTCGGTTGTGGTCGCATGGAGACGTAAGGCTCATGCCTGGTGTTAAGTTGCACAGGGTGGGTTTTCACTAAGGACCTGTGGATCAGATTTGTGAGGTTCCAATAGGGATCTGAGGGAGCTGCTTCAGCTCGAAGATAATTTAGAACAATCCTGTACATATCACGGCATGAGGGTTGAGGTCTACATCAAGTGGTATCAGAGCTTGATTTTGTCTGTATATTGCAGGCAGAGAGAGCTAGAGGAAAAGGAAGACAGAGTGTTGAAGCTCTATGATGATTGTTGCAAGGTGCGCAACAGTCAATAGACAGTCAGGAGGATTGTAGGAAAGTTTGGAAGCACTCACGGTTGCAGAGTGACATCAACAAGTTTTCCAGGAGGACAAAGAGGAACAAGAAGATGGCTACTGAAGGCCATGGATGCGGTGGAAAGAAGAACCACCAGCAACAAAGAAAATATGAGATGGATGAAGAGCTCGCTAAGATAAGGGCAAGAATGGAAGAGCTTGCATTGAAGATGCAACAGGATGCAAAGCCACATTGGGTATATGAATGGCCCATAAAGAGAAGGGTAAAGTGGCCAGTTCAGTATTTATTGGCCCGAAGGCAGCATAGACTGCTGAAGAAATGGCTGAGGCGTATTAGAAGCCTTGGTGATAGAGGAGGAATGGTTCACACTTGTGACTAAGAGACTGGGAGAAATCTCAATGATGTTGAGAATGAGATGAGATCGCTGGAGGATCTCATAGACTGCTGAGTGGGCAACAAAAAATTCCCAATCTGCCAAGTGGGCAGGGAGAAGGAGATGAGACTGTTTGAAAGTCTCGGGAGATTAGAAGTGAGTTCATGTCAGCAAGGAGTGTTGATGGAGATGGAATCGATTGATCTCATAGACTGCCAAGTGGATAACAGAAAAATCCCATACTTCCAAGTGGGCAAGGGAGAGCAGATGAACTCATAGGTGAGTTCATATCAACAAGAGGAGATGACAAAGAAGGAAGGTCAGAAAAGTATTCTGATGATTGGGGGAATTCGAGTATTCCTGCCAAATAGTTCAGTAGAGGCTAATACAAGCATTGCACATGAGAGTATAGTGCAACAAGAATATGAGAAGGAGGCCATGGGGCCAAATGATTTTAAAGTTAACTGTGTATGTGATGCAGGTACGAAAAAGGAATGACAACCATTAGAAACTGTCATGATGAAGGAGCATATATCAGAAGCTTCCCAAGGAAAAGAAGAGGAGCACATAGATAAGATGTTCACTTCATGGGAGTTGGAGTGAGAAATGCTGGAGGATTGGTTGAACCATCCAGAACCAGTAGATGACTGCCATGAGAAGACAATCATGAAGATTTTGGAAAAAGAGAATTCAGAGAAATTGCTTGAAAATTTCAGCCAGGGAGCAAAATGGATGATGACTGTAGTGTCGAGGCATGCAGTAGGAGATAAAACAAAATTCTAGTCTGAGGAGCAGCTGGAGGAAGTTGGAGATGCACTAGCAGGAGAACTGGCAGAAGCAAAGCTATCAGAAGGGGAAGTTGAGAAGAGACTCAGTGATCAGACTGTAGAACTGAATTTTGCAGCAGAGTGGCAAGCTGAGGCCACAGAGGAAGAAAATAGCATGGGGGATCTAGTTGATCTACCCACTGATAAGGATGAAGAAGTGAAACCGAGGAGACTGCATAAAGAGAGTCAGGCACTAGATCGTTTGGATGAGGTAATTGAGGGAATCAGAAGGCTGATGATCAGATCAGTAGAAGTGGTCAGCAAAGGGAAGATGAGCAGAGGAGAACCTGCCATAGCAGGAGGGCAACAAATGCAGTAGCAGCAGCGAAGCAGTGGAGCAGATGGACAGCTCCAGAGAACTGTTTGGGATCTAGGTGGATTTCAACAATGGTGTTGGGAATCTCATGAGAAGGAGCTCATGATTTTTGCAGCTGAGGAGTATGATGCAGGAGCATCGCTCCAGGCCAGCTACATGCCATCTAGCCAACACATCAAAGCACACATTCAATGGATAGGAGAGGCACAACCCTCTCACTTTCAAATCTCAAATTTGAATTTAATGTATTAAATGTTTGTAAGGCTGGTAGAGCTAAAAGCCATGCATGTGCACAGGCTGTGATTAGAAACCGTCTTTAATGGTTGTAAGGCTGAGATCTAGATCCGATTCAGACTAGACAACCATTCAATGTAATTGAATGTAAATTAATGAGAGTTGGTAAGATGGAGGGAATCACTCAAAGAGCCCCCTTTTGTAAAATGATCCTTTGCATCTAAGGGGTTAGTTGGTAGATAAGGGAGAGAAGAATAGAGAGAATAGGGTGAAGAGAAGAATCCGTGACTCTGTTGCAGTCTGAGCTCACATTGTAAAGAGGCATTTTCATATTAATACAATCAGAGCAGTTTTTCCTGCATGTTATTATGTGTATGTTGATGAATGTCTTTATGTGTATATGATATGTTGTAGATGTGTGTTAGTTTTCATTTTCAGGTTATAGAAAAAAGTCATTGTCTGTTGGGTTCTCTGATTCCAGGTCTGGTTCTTTGTGGCTTCATGTAATAGGTTGCATGACAAAACATTGCAGGTTCTGTAAGCCAGTGCATAGAGTGCACTTCTGAATTCTGCGGAATTTGGACAGAGTTGTGCCAGGAGGGTACACCAGAGGAAGTATTAGACCCAGGGAGAAGCCTCAAGGTTGTTGAACACCTTGGAGGTAAAACTGTGCAGAGGAAGGCATTGAGAAAATGCACAGGATGCATTGAGGAGAACTCTATTTCAAGTTCGGAAAGAAGACAGAATCACTGAGGATTCTGGAGAACTCTTCCAGGTGGGCATTGAGTTGGTACAAGTGTGCACATAAGGAACTCTTGTTTGAGTTTAGAGAGAAGATAAGTGTCATAGGAGGAGACACTCACAGGGTTACTAAAGACCCTACAGGCTCAACAAAGTGTGCTTGAGCAGGAAGCTACCAGAGGGCACTTACATCCATAGATAAGCTTTGAGGTTAGATCCATAGATAAGCTCAGAAGAGATAACACCATTTCATGCAAAGGTTCTGCAAGAGGTTGCATAGTTTGAAGGAACCTTTGAGGCTTAGAGACATAAAGCGGGAGCCAAGGTTATAGGCTTCACAACAAAGACAAAGGATGAGGCCTTTTCGAGCAAGTAATATTCCAAGGGAAAGGAAGAAGGCCATTCTCAAGGTAGAGCACAACTGTCGTTAGATCAGTTGGAAAGGCGAGATCTGAGTCGTTGAAGTCTATGTCCATATGCATGCAGGAAAGCGCACAAGGAAGAGAAAGAGATTTGGGTTGTCATATCTAGTGCAAAGAACTGATAGTCATCAGATCTGGAGGAAGGCGCATGGAGTTTAACCTCTAGGAGGTCGCACAGGAGAGTAGCTGAAATAGACGGTGGAGACACTTCATGGAGAAGTGCGAAATCCTGATGCAGGAGCATCTCTCCATGCCAACCAGTCAACCACGTCAGCGCACACTCATTCATGTGCTGAAAAGGAGGCGCAGCCTCATTTTGAATTTGTAT
>SNQJ01S0196586.1:9906-27291 GCA_010110895.2 Picea sitchensis
CCCTTAACTCACGCATCATTAACAATGTGTAACAATTCCAGAAATAATGATATCAACAAAAAATTATGATAAACAATGCATAATTACTTTCAACACTAAGGTGTAGGAGGATAATTCGATTTGAATATAATATCAATACAAATAATCAACAATTTATATAGTTTATTTAACAACCAAAAAATTGAAATATCTTATCCAAAAAAGTATAATCCAATGGATGTTCTTCAACCAGAAAGCTTTCACAAAGTGATTTCTTTCGCACGCTAATTCCAAGACTTCACTAGTATCTCCCAATCAACTTTAGAGGTATTCTTCTTCCCCCTTATCCCCCCGAGCAACAAAGGGGCCACACACAAGAAACCAGGAATCAATAGCACAAAACTTGCCCTCGCAAGGAGAGGCTTCCACCTCCTTCACAAGTTTGCAATCACAACTTTCCACAAGTAAACTAGTCAATAAAATTTTGGCAGTGTAATAGTACTTCAAAAGTGAGATCCCCTCTCCTTTCATCTCCATTTCTTTTATAGGAAAAATTCATAATGACACATGTCCTCTCATACACAATAAACATTTTTTTAATAATTTAATTAATGATTATTCACCCACACCACTTGTCACACTATCCCAAAATTGCGTAAATTCTCTTTTTATTTTATTTAATTAGACATTTTCCCTCACACTCTCCAATTTGTTCCTATTTTTCCTCTTAGTTGTCTTTTAGTTCCCCAATCTCTCATTTATTTTATGTCCCTTAACTAAATTTCAGTTTGAGTTGTATTAGAAGTCTTCTTTTAGTTAGGATTAGTGGCAGATTGACTCAAGATGCTACTCTACGTGAGCCACCTATTCTCTCATGTTTTAATTTATTTTTATTTAAAAATACATGTTATTATTTTCATGCACACATGTGCATCTACACAACCTTTAATTATTATTTCCCCCTTATCTAGAGTTTATTATATCACAATTCCCTTAACTTATTTAATATTTTAATTAGTCATTTATTTAGACTTAAACTCTTTGTTAGTTTTTCTTGTTGATATTTTAATAATTAAATGCATTCTCTTTCGAAAAATGTCTAAGTATTTTTATTTTACTTTCTAGGCCTTCTAGATTTTTGTTGACTCAATATTTGATTACGCGACGTTCCCTTCAAGATGCACCTCCGTTCTCTAAGGGTGCCACTCGCCTTTGACTATTTTGGAAGTTTGTCAGACAATTGGAGTCAACACTCCATTGGTCGACCTTGTGAGAGACTAAGGTCTTTTCTAAGGAATAAGTATTACGCCTTATTGCGCAGCCCTTATATTTCTTCATGAGTGTCTGTCTCAATATACTCTTATGACATCATGGGCCTCTCGAAACGAGGTAATTATTAACCATGCGTTCAGGTCACGATGAGAGTGCTAGTAGGCTGTGACAGGGACACTGCCACACCTCTCCCTCATTCGTCTTGTTTCTATGTATGGCCCCTTTACTCCTTATGTGAGTCGGATTAACAAGCATCACCATGCCTGCATCCACTGACAAGGGAAATTTCAATAATCCATATACATAATATCCATACTGAAATCATCATATAAATCACATGTGTGTAAATCAAATACTCAAACCAATTAAAAGTACACTCCTTGACTCAATTCAGAGTCCAAGGAAGTCCGTTGATGCCATCAACATCTTCAACCTGTCATGTATCCTACACACTCAGGGGAACTCATCAATAATACCTATCAATATATATACATCTAGAAAATAACATATGAATCTCAGTAACCAACATAGCATAACTCATAATCAAAGTAGAAATCATAAGGTACCATAACCAGATCACTTTCTCACAAGTGTCCTCAAAGAATAAGTCAACATAAAATGTGATCAATGGAACTGGATGTTACATACACCCCCTCTTGTTTTAAACTTCGTCTCGAAGTTTGTACAATCTAAAAATGAAAGAAATAAATGTATTTGACACAAATCTATATATTCAATCTATCAAACAAATAAGGAAACTATTGACACATCTCATATGTGTCCTCCCATGTAGAAGAATGTGGGCTATAACTGTCCCAATGGAACTTAACCTGGTCAACTATTCGATGTCGTAGTTGTTGAGTGCGATGGTCTAGTATGCATGGCTCCACTATGAGAGCACCCTCATCCAACAACTGCTAAGAACTCAAGTCAATAACATGTTACAGATATGAAATATAATATTGCAAAGGAGATAAATGAAATGCATCGTGCATACACCTCAAAGAATCAGGCAAGGCTAGTCTGTAAGCCATGGGTCCTTACCTTTCTGCAACTTCGAAAGGTCACACAAACCTAGGAGAGAGTTTAGCACCCTTTCCAAACTTAATCGAACTCTTGTGCGGTTTCACCCACAAGAAAACCTTGTTGCCAACTTCATAACTATGGTCAACGTGATGCGCATCAACATAACTCTTTTGCCAATCATGCGCCTCTTTATTCTTTGTCTTATCATTCACTTATGTTCTTCCATTTCTTGGATCACTTATGGTCCCAGCAGGACCCTGTCCTCTAGTCGATCCCAACTCAAAGGTGTCCAACGTGGTCGTCCATAAAGAAACTCAAAAGGTGCCATATCAATCGTACTCTAATAACTATTGTTGTATGCAAAATCTACCAATGGAAACAATTCTTCCCAATGTTTTTGTTGATCCATCACATACATCCAAAGCATATCCTCTAAAATTTGATTTGTTCTTTGTGTTTTTCCATTTGTTTCGTGGTGATATGTTGTACTAAAATTCAATTGTGTTCCCAAAGCCTTTTGGAAACTATTCCAAAAGAGTCCAATGAATACTGTTCCTCTATCATATATTATCTTCCTTGTTACACCATGCAATCTCACAATCTCACTAACAAAAACTCTAGCTATGTCTGGTGCCTGATCCGTCGTACGAACTGGAACAAAGTGTGCACTCTTCGTCAGAGTGTCAATGACCAAAAAAATAGAGTCGTGTCTCCTTGCCATCAGTGGAAATCCAATAATAAAATCCATCGAAATTACTTCCCATTTCGATTCAGGAATCGCGTGTGGCTATTACAATCCTCTTGGATGTCTATGTTCATCCTTCACTTACTGAAATTCAAGGCATCTTTCCATTAATTAACTATATCAATATTCATTCCCTTCCAAAAGAATAAAGGTTTAAGGTATTCCTTCATATTCGTGACTCCAGGATGAGCCATGTACACTGCTCGATGAGATTTGCTCAAAATCAAATTTTTAAATTCGTTATTAGGCGGTACATAAATTCTACTGTTATATCTCAACAATCCGTCATTGTCAAGTGAATAACCTTCATACCTTGGTATCATCATAGTGTCTTATCCAATATTATTCTTAACCTCCTTGTACCAGTGATTGTCGATCTGCAACACTAGAATCCTTTCATGAAGATTCGTCTTAAGTATTTTTACTGAGAATATGCGTGGTCTCTGACTCAACGAATATGATACCCTATTAACCATTCCTTTAATGTAAGTGATATCAAAATCATACTCACTTAACAGTTCTGACCAATCCCTTTGACATGTGTTCAAGTCACTCTGAGTAAAAATGTGTTGTAACCCACTTTGATAAGTTTTCAGTTCAAATTTTCGTCCAATTAGATAATGTCTCCAAAATCGTAAGGCGTATACAATCACTAATAACTCCAAATCATGTGTTGCATATTTCTCTTCATACCTTCTTAATTTCCTTGAAATGTAAGCGATCACTTGACTGTCTTGCATAAAAAATCCACCCAAACATTCCTTATATGCATCTGTGCATAAAAAAAACTCTTTGTCCATATCGGGGATCTTCAGTATTGGTGTTGTCGTTAAGAATTCCTTAAGATTCTGAAATGCTTCCGTGCATTTCTCATACCATACAAATTTCTTTTTCTTCTTCTGAAATTCCATGATTGGATTTTCTACTTTGAAAATCCTTCGACGAAGCGTTGGTAATAACCTTCTAATCCCATAAAACTGCGTACTTCTTGTACGTTTATTGGTGCTGGCCATTCCATAATAACCTCTACTTTCACTAGATCCACAACGATACCTTCTCTAGATATGATATGTCCCAAATATGGTAAAAATAACACTTCAAAAACTTTTTGTACAATTTTTTTTTTCTCTTAGACACTGTAAAACCAATCTCTAATGCTCGTTATGCTCTTCTTTCGTCTGAGAATAAATCAGTATGTCATCGATAAATACTTGTACAAACTTGTCCAAGTATTCGTGAAATACTCTATTCATTAAAATCATGAATACGCCCGGGGCATTCGTCAATCCAAATGATAAAACAATAAACTCATAGTGTCTGAATCTCATCTTCAATGCGGTCTTAGTGATATCTTCCTCTTTAGTTTGCAACTGATGATATCCCAATCTCAAGTCAATTTTGAAAACACCATTTCTCCTTTCATCCAGTCAAATAAATCATCAATTCTCGGTAATGGATATTGATTCTGTGTTGTGGCTTTGTTTAATTGACGATACTCAATGCAAATCCTCCATGATCCGTCCTTCTTTATTACAAAAATAACTGGCACACCCCACGGTGATACACTTGGACGTATCAGTCCCAAATCCAAAAGTTCTTTCAATTGTGTATTTAACTCTTACAATTCCGATGTTGAAATCCGATATGGTTTTCTTGCAATTGGTTTTGTTCCAGGTTTTAGGTCTATAGTAAACTCCAATTCTCTTTATGGCAACAAACCTGGCAGTTCCTCAGGAAATACATAGGTAAACTCTTATACTACATGAAGGTTTTCTAATCCTTTCGTGTCTCCTTTTTCATTAAGCGCTAAGATGGCATATAACTTACATCCTTTGTGCATGATTTTCTGTAATTGTAAGGAAGAAATAAATCTCAATGACACTTCATGGTTTTTTCCCACAATTATTCTACTTTGTCCCAAATCATCTATCAAACTCAATCGTTTCATCTTACAATTAAGTATCGCGTCGTGCAATTCTAACCAATCCATTCCAATCACAATGTCGTAAGATCCCAAGATTGTAACATGTAGGTTTATACTTGTGACGAAGTCACCCAAGTTAGTGTTACAATCCTTAACTTTTCCTCCAACCTTTTGCTTGTAACCTAATGCCATTTCCCCATAACTAAACTCATCTTGTTCGACTGCCTTCAACTTAATTATTTTAAGTGCAACACTAGACATAAAACTCTCAATAGCTCTTGGATCTATCAAAACACTAAACTATTGATCAACTATCATACCTAAAGTCTCAAGAACTATAGACTGATGCTTGGCCTAGTGGTTATTAATTGTTGCATGAATCCTATGGGCCTTGCCCAAATATTCAAATGTAGTCGGTCCTGATGAACTAGCAACTCTTGCCTTCTCAATAGGATAGTCTCTCTGGTAATGTGGCTCTCCACATGTCCAACATCCATTCTTCGGTCCGGTGCTCCTAGTCCCAAAGGAAGAAGTTGTTGGAAAAAGAGTCTGCAGTCCTGATCTATTCTACATAACAAGTCTATGCTGCTCCTACTATTGAGGACGACACTGTTGCTGCTGCTGTGGTGATTTGTACGGAGTCCTCTGAATGGTAGCCGGTCTACATGTCATAGAAATTCCAAGAACTAAAGAAATCAATGAAAGAAGATGGCCAAGATTTTTGATCATAGTGTATTACTAAAGGAACAATCCTTCCAAACAGATGGAAACCTAAGAATGGTTAAAGTGCGATGATCTCTTGAGCATACTCAAATTTTTATTTTGATTAAATATTATGTATCGTTTCAGTTTAATTTGTTTAAAATTGTTTTTCCTTAACTCTCATATAGACTACATAACATATTAAATGAATAAAAATTCACTACCAGGATACATCAAATCATTGATTAACCAAGGCATAAGGTTTACACAATATAAAAATATAATTCCCTTAAAACCACGTTTCAACTCTGAACTCACGCATCATTAACAATGTGTAACAATTCAAGAAATAATGATATCAAAAAAACATTATGATAAATAATGCTTAACTACTTTCAACACCAAGGTGTAGGAGGATAATTCAATTCGAATATAATATCAGTACAAATAAACAACAATTTATATAGTTTATTTAACAACTAAAATATTGAAATATCGTATTCAATTGGAAAGATTTCACAAAGTCCTTGCCTTATCCCGCTAATCCCAAGACTTCACCGGTACCTCCCAACCAATGCTATAGGTACTCTTCTTCCCCCTTATCCCCCCAAGATGCAAAGAGGCCACACACAAGAAACTAGGAATCAATATGATGCAACCTCCCTCCTCTCCTTGGGGTTGCACGACCTCTTGGTCAAGGATATTCTAATATTTGAGCTGGATCAACTATTTGGGCCTCCCATGGACCCTGAAACAAGTTACATAGGCCCCTTTATCTCTAAGGTTCAAGTCCTATGAAAACCCACATGCCCTTTTTCTGGCGCACTTGGAAATTTTAAACTGGTGGTATCTCCTTCCGCTAGGCTCCTCTCCTCATCTGACATCGGGCTGTGACCCGGGGCTAAACCTCCTAAAGCGCTTTGGACTTCAGTATTCGGCCATTTCTACAACAACAAACTCCTTTTTTCCCAAGCCCCGAACCGACGAACTTACCCGGGCAAGATCTACATCTCGTGCTCCTCTGGCATCCAATGATTGTGATCTCGTCGAAAATTAGGGCTTTGGTCGGATTCGCGTGCGCACTCCACAAATCCTCCGAAGGGTATGACCTATGAAGTGAATCTCTACTCTCCACGTTTCCCCCTACTCATCAACGACTCTTTTTTATTTCGTCCCTCAGGACGTGTGACCTCCAAGACTTTATCCTTCAGTTTCCTCTGAAGTGTCCTATCACCAAAGTGATGGATCTGACACCACGTGTCCACACAATCTGATGGCTGGGATTAATTTTCCCCCGATATGATGACAAGTGTACTCCTCAGATCAACGACTACGATCTTCGTAGGCTCTCGACTCTTCGGAAATTTTCCACCCAGACTCACCTTTGTACTTTTAGATGCACGATATGATGCCACGTGCCTCCTAACGATTAGTGGCTAGGATCTGCTTCGAAACCTCGGGTTTCGGGAGTTCTCAAAGAAACTCACCTCATTTCCCCCTGAAGTACTCTTCTTTCGAGGTGTGCAGATGTACTCCATGTATCCTTTCCAGATCCAACGATCTGGATTTACTTCGCCCTTCACGACTTCGATGATTTTTTCTCTTTTCTTTATGCAAATCTTCCAGAGTTCTTCCTCCCGAACTCTCTAATATTTCACCACCTATCCCTCCATATGATAGATGGTCCCGATCCACTTCAGGACTTTGGGACTTCGGCTATCCCGCTCTCCTGTGAACTTTAAAAAGGGGTTAAGTCTCGTGCACTTACCTCTAGATCAGACGACTGTCGATCCACACGATCAGATCTGACTGTTGGGATCTGTCTTCCTGCTCCATGCACTTCTCCTTGATGCCTAGACATGGGATTTGACAATCCATATCTCCTCCTCCAACTAATCTGATGGTTGTTATCGCTCCTCCTCCTAAGCTTTGAATTTCTCCCGAATTGGGAAAAAATGCAAGTGTTAAAGGCTGTGACCTTTGAGGTTTCTCCTGTGACCATTTAGAAAATTAAGGAAAGAGAAAGAATGAAGAGGAAAACATATCAGACATAAGTTAATATACATATATGAACATAAGTATGAAGAACATCAAACCATAAAAACACCAAAGTGATAACGGAGTTTGACAATCTTGCCTACGTGTTTGGGACTTCGTCTAAGTGGGATTTCTTATTTCTCTTCAAAGCTTTAAAGGTAAATAATGAGAGTGCCAATTGATTAAAAAAATGAGCTGGTCGTGTTCTACCAGATCTCAAGAACCCATCAAAACTGACAGCACCAAAAACGAATGAACGAAGCTCCCATAAATGGCCTGCAAAGGTGTGCTCCTCAATAGATTCCATGCATAAAAATGGCTTTGCCTCAACAATTCAACAACATTTTACCTGTTATGAATCTCTCCTCATGGTTTCAAAAGCCTATGATTTATATAGGCCTAAAGTTGGCAACAACCTCCCAACTTCTCCCCAAGATTTGGCCTCAAAAAGGGCCCAAGATCCTCCAGAAATGGATTAAATCTCCAAAAACTGCTGAAGAAATCCATAAAAAATCATACAATAAAGTTTTAAAACCCACTTATTGCTAATATTGAGGGTGCAACCCCCTTTTCTGTGGTCTCTTGGTCACCTGGCGCACTCCATGTGGCCTAGCGCTAAGGCTGGTGTGCTGGACCCCTAGACTCTAGCCCCCATCATCCGACCCTTGATCGCATTTAAGGCCATGCGGTCACGAGATTCAAGCTCCATGCGCTATACTATTGGGCCCTCAGTCTAAACTGCATGGTCGTGTACCATGGTCGACGGGCTATCCCGGCCGACTGGGCACCAACCCTACACATCTGCGCTCCAACCGTTATAACACCAGGTCACATGTGATATCCCCGCGATCGAGGGTTGGGACAACTCCATATCATCCATGCCAATGGATAGGATTGGGTCATAGTCATGTGTAAAATGTCAACGCGACCGAGGACTGGATATATACCAAATAAATTCATGCCAAACACAATGGGAGCAAGGTCCTATTACACGGTCGCATGGAATGTCTTATGCCAGGGGTTGGGGCCTAGCCCCAACTCTTTGCTCCACCGTTCAAACCAACACATCACTTTAAATACAAACTGTGAACCATTGTTAATAAGAACCATTGCGGGTGGGTTGGTAGCCCGACCCTGCTAAACCATTTGCCCAAGGTCACGTGATCGAATTACGTGGAGTCCAACTTTTTCCAAACACTGCAAACCAATAGAGGGGTGCCACGTGGCAGCCCAAGACAGGCCATGTGGCACCATGTTATTTGCCCAAAACAAGGACACATGTCATCTAACAACTCATCCAGTTGTCTTTCCACATGTCTGCCCAGTCAACGTCCATCGTACCTGCAATGTCATCCTGTAGCCTAGTCATATTCCACATGTTGTATGACTGTACAGACCTACCATGTCAGCTGTATGGACATGCCACATGTCACCCTTGTAGTGGTGACATGTTTCACACTCTGATTGGTCCACCTATACCTATCCATGTCATCACCAACACACCCTTCCAAGTCAGCTGTACGGCCGTACATCCTGTACAGTAAACTTCCACGTCATTAACTATCTAGACTGTACAATCAACATCTTTTTTTTTGCCTGTTTGATGAAACAAACAGACCGTGATATCTTGAACATACGACATCTGTTTGAGATCGTTCAAGTTGCATTGGGTTTGTATCAACGAGGCCTATGCACTTGTCTATTTTGAAGAGATTTTGATAACTTTGATTTTTAGGCCTTCCTGGACCCCATCTTGGCTCTGGATCTGATTCTGGATCACATGGCCACTTGGAGGAATTTATTAATACAAAAGAAAAATATTATAGAGATATTTACAAGAGATCTTCTCACAATCGATCATTGAAAAATGACCCTTCGTGCTCTTTAAATAGAGATCATGGATCAATCAATTGTTAAGCCACAGATCAATGTAGTCGTTAAGATCAATGAGAATATGCGTCATTGAATAAATCTACGTTGGGAACATATCGTGACTATCGGATTACCTAACTATAAATGCATACTAATGCATGCTAAATAAACACACTAAGAAACACACTTTTACCTAACGACACATTGGACCAAGTTAATCTTAACTAACTCCTAAGTGTCTAAATATTCTAACACCTCATAAATAAGACACCACTAACCCCACTGACTTGTGGGTCTCCTTGAGAAGCACCATCAAAATAAGTAAAATTGCTTGAGCTATCCACCTTTTTCACAACAATTTGTCTAGGAGGCTTCTCATTTTTGGGGGGTTTAAAACTGTTGAGTATATTCAAACCTTTTGAAGAACATTGTATAGTTGGAATGAGCTTATCATTAAATAATTAGATAGAATTTTGAGTGAGCCACATGCCCCTTGATTTAATGATTGGAAAAAATTTGAAGTTTTTAACATTTGTGTTCTCACACTAATTCCTCAAACAATCTACTAATGAATCATGTCTCAAGACAAATTTAATCCCAGTAATGGACTCTACCTATTTCCATACCTAAACAACAAAGGGGCATAATAAAAGAAAAATAATATTAGTCTCCTCAACTTCCTTGTAAAGAGAACACCTGTTCAGACCATGTCTACACCCATTCTATAAATTGTCCCCATTAAGAATCTTATTTATAAGCACCAGCCACATAAAAATCCTCAACTTGAGAGAATATTTGAATTTCCACATAATTGTAAACTACCACTCTAGATTCACCACAACATCATCCTCACATAGAATATCAACTCCTCTTTATAAGGATGTTCCTAGGAAATGTCTCAATGAATTTCAAGGATTTCGACCTTTTGAAATCTTTCAATATTGATTTGAAATGTTCCTTATACTTAAAAAATGTATAGTGAATGGTGGTTGTGAATATTGATTCTTCCTTGAGAAAAGTGGAAGACCAAGATTATTATCGGTACATGTAGTAAGTTTTCTCAAAATAAAAGAAGAATGAATGAGAAATTGATTCAACATTAATCATCGGTAAACATAAATCATCCTAAAAAAACTATCTATGACTTGAATTAAATTTGTTACTAATGAATATTAGTCATTTATATTTACATAGTACTACCAGGTTACAAAGCCTGAATAAAACCCCCAAGTACTTCCCCTCATTTCGAGAATGGTACCCAGGGTAAAACCTAGATTATTGAGGGCACAAGGCCGATCAACAACAAGGATCAAATTGTAACATCCAGTTCCAATGAGCACATTTTATACCACTGATTTATTCTTTGAGGACACTTGCGAGCAAGTGATCCGGTTAAAACATGATAGTTTATGATTAGTTGTTTTGGTTTATGAGTTAAAAATGATGTCATCATTGAGTATTGAAATTTTGATATGTTAATTAATATTGATGTATAACATCAACAAGTATTATGATGAGGTTTCCTAAGTGCACATGAAACGTGACATGATGAGGATCCTGATGGCATCGACATACTTCCTTGGACTCTGGATTGAGTAAGGGAGTGGACTATTGAATTTGATTATGAGAACTTTTGTTTATTACGCATGTATTATGATGATTCCAATTATGGATTTCATGTATAAGAGTTATTAATATTATCCTTGTCAGTGGATGCATGCGTGGTGATGCTTGCTAATTCAACTCACATATGGAGTAAAGGGGTCATACACAGATATTAGATAGATGAGGGAGAGGTATGGCAACATCCCTGTCATAGCCTACTAGCACTCCCATCATGACCTAAATTGAAGGTTAACGACTAAATTGTTCCCAAGAGGTTCATGATGCCATGAGGGCATACTGAGATAGTCACTCATGAGGATTTCTAAGGAGCACACAATAAGGCCGATTCCTTATTCCTCAATAAGCCCTTAGTCTCACACAAGGTCGACAAGTGGAGTATTGACTCCAAGCATTAGACAACTTCCAAACTAAGTCAAATGGCGAGTGGAATCCTTCGAGCATGTAGGTGCGTCTTGAAGGGCACCTCACGAATAAATTAATAAGGGAATAAAATATCTAGAAGACCTTAGAAAATAAAACGAATACTTAGAATTGTTTAAAAGAGAAAAATAAATTATATCAAATTATAGACTGGAAACATAATAAAATCAAAGTCTAAAATGGTTATGTCTAAATGAATTTATATTAAAGGGGCATAAGGAAAATTTTAAACTAAATAAAACTATTTTATGGAGACATTTTTTTTATGACATGTGCACAATGTGTGCATGAAATAAATAAAAGGAAAAAGTTAATTAAAAGAAATTATTGTCATGAGAGAATGGGTTGTCAACATAGAGTTAGAATCCTAAGTCAAACTAGACTCTAAATCCTAACTAAGAGAAGATTCCTAATCAAACTCCAACTATAAATTAGTTAGGAGACACAATACATGAGAAATTGGGGAACTAAGGGACAACTAAGAGAAAATCTAGGAGCTAATTGTGGATATGGGGGAAAAATGCATAATTATTTTTATTAAAAATAAATAAACATGTGCAACCTGAGGGAAGTGTGACATGTGTTGAGGATGAATAATATCTAATTTAATTATGCATGAATTAACAAGTGTCAAGGAAAAATTTCTTATAAAAAGAAGAAAGAGGAAGGAGGTAGGGACCCTATTGTTAGATGATTAAAATACTGACAAATTTTCATGTGACTAGTTTTCTTGTGTGAGTTGGGCTGCAAGCTTGTGCAAGGGGTGGAAGCCTCTCCTTACAATGACAAGCTTGAGCTACAGTTTCTGAAATTCTCTGTGTGACCTATTTGCAGCTCGGGGGGATAAGGGGGAAGAAGAGTACCCATAGTATTGGTTGGGAGGTACCGGTGAAGTCGCCTTGTTTAGAAGGAAAGAAAGGACAAGGGACGTTGCACAAGTTTCCAAGTTGAGGATCATCATCCATTTCATTAACGACTGGTCATATCATAGTATTTGGATGTTGTATTCTATTGAGTATTAAAATGATAAACTTTGTATGCTAAAGTATATGGAATACATCTTGATGATTGGTATAATATGTTGTTTAATATATATATATATATATGTTATCTGTTGGTGGAGAGAATTGTATAACTAGCATGTCGTAAGCAATAAATCAGTTAATGTATGAAACTAAATTGTACAACATTATTATCTCCCAAGTAATGATAATGTTTGGTATTAGAAGAAATGATTGCTCTGATTGATCAACGTTTCAACTTTTATTATCGATTTTATTGATACAACTTGGTGTACCTATAAGAATATTTTTATTTTGCGAGGTTTATCTCTTCTCTGTTCTTGCCATAAGTTTCTTGGGATTTTAACTTCCCTGCTCCTGGTTGAGCTTTCCTCACTATGGATGTCATTTTCTGTATGTGTCACTGATTTAGTTTTCCTACACCAAGATATTAAATTATCTTTTTGTGCCCGATTGAATAATTGTGTTCTTTGTCTAGTTCTGAAATTTAACCAGGAGAAACCTCTCAAGGTTGCATAATGACAGAACATCATCATATATTTATTGTTATATTCCGGTTATGGTACCCTTATATGTTCTAGTTATTTATTGTGAAATGGAATATTAAATTGTGTACTATATATATATAGAAGGAATTATGTTGTTACAAGTTTCCTTTTTCCTTGTAAATTGCAGACTGTAAAATTTGATAACAACAAGAAATTAGAGATATTAGGTAAGCCATTCGTGCAAATTCGACTTTAGAATTTGATTTTACAAAGGATCCCAATTGAGAACTGGCATTACATATTGTGCATAAATTACTTGTATGAACATACATTGTATTTAGTTTCCTGTAGCGATTCCAATTTGACATATTTCCCTCTTTATTCAACTCATAATTGGGGTTTTTCTGATTTTACTTCCTCATTTTTAAGTTTGTCAATCTGGGTGTTGAATTTTTGTACTCAGTGTTTTGGATGCAATGGTGAATCGCTCATTTTCAGTTTTCATCTGGGAAATATTAAATCAATCAATGCCCACTTATTATGTCTCGACAAATTAATATAATCTATGCAATTATCCAAGTAATTATCTTTATGTTTTCCTTTAGGTTGTATCTCTTGATGGCCTTCAAATTGTATCTTCCTGAGAGTGATTATATTTATATAGTTTGTATCCAAGCGATTCTCTTACAATTCACAATTAGATATCAAACAAGAAGAGTACTTGCAAATCACATTAAGATCTCAATTGCATACTGTCAGATCCACTTCATATCTCAATCACCTTCCACTTGTCATCAGTTAATGAAAGAATGCAAGCAATTACAAGTGTCATAGTGAAAATAACCAATTATAGAACTTCTGGATAATGAAACTACCCCAAGATTTTACGCCTCTAGTTATGATGTAGAGTAGCTTTGATCCTATATGTTATGATAACCTTTAGGGCGATATGATCTATCAAAAACAGAAATGACTATTGAAGTAATTTCTTGGACATGCATATCAATTCGTGCCAAGTGTTGGATTTTTTAATGACCAAGGAAGCATTCACGGATAACAATCTATCAGTCCAGTCATGCTTTGTTACATTACTTGAGTTATACTGGAGTCTGTGGTAGTTTAGCATGCCCAGTTGACAACTATGAAACCACTGCTTAAAATATTGTATTTAACATGCCTAGACTACATCCGCTAGGAGCCGGTCGATCCCTAAGTGCTATCAGTAGGGTATGACATCTGAGCTTAACCCATGGACATGAACATATTTCCTTACATGACACTTCTTACTTTTTTAAAGTTGGACACTTGTTATTCTATATCAAATGGTTTTTAACTACCAATGCTTGGAGTTGGTATTCCTTCGTGGAATCCATTGGATGACTTGGTTTTACGTATCTGGGTATTGCTAATAGTTTTGTTCTCGTTGCATTAATTATTTATGTTTAGTCCCTTATAAAATATCTGTAAATTGAGTAATATATTTCCCGCAATATTTTCCCTTACCCTAATTTTGAGCTGGCTATATTACCTCATATATACCTAAATACATTTTTTTTATATCGATACACATATACGTATATCTATAATAAACCACAACATATGATTTATTATATTAATGAATTAAAAGGGGCAAAGGAGTAATGAATGATATCAATGATCGATCCTTATGTAAATATTGATTTAATGATTGTATTAATGACTTTTAAATATTAATGACACTGATATTAAGGATTAATATAATGATATTACTATGAATCAAAGTTATTAATTTATTTAATGTTTTATATTAACGATTGTTACATTAATGTCTTGATGTTAGTGGTTTTCTAATGAATTGTAGTGAAGTTTTAATTAAGGTTTTAAAATCAATAATCATAGTAATGATAATTATTAGAAATAATTTAAGATTCACGCCTTGATATAAATCCTTTAATGTGCAAGTTGCACAACCTCAAGAGAAGTAAACAAGGTGAAATTTTTATGTATATAATTGTATTTGTACATAGGTGATATATGTCACTTTATTTACATGTTTGAGTGTGGAATTTAGTTGCGTTATGTTAAGTTACTCTTTTCGTTCATAAAAAAAAATGCTACTTTCACTGTAATCACTTACTTAATAATGTTCAGTAAACCGAAGGGGTGTTACATATGGTATTAGAGTAGGTTCTACTCTGCGACACTGTACTCCTTACGACTTTCAATGCAAATTTTAATTAAAGATGTAATTACTAATATAAATTGATTTTTTTTTTATGCAGGTATCATGGTTAGAGGACAGAGAATGAGTAGACATCAAGGTGCAGGAGGAAGAGGTATACCTCCTCCAAGTACACCCACACCCAAGGGATCTGCTCCATAGGGAGAAGAGCATACTATCGAGTAGGAGCATGTTGCAGCGGGCAATGCCATGGGTATGATGAGGTCTTTTCAAAGGATGTCAGAGGCATTGATAAATATCCTTGATCGATACGAGGGCATAGGATATGCACCCAATGAGGGTTTGCAATGCCCTCCTATAGCTAGTAGTAGTGTTCTTAGAGAACTCAAGAAAGTAAAATTTCCCGAGTTCTAGGGTTCCAGAGACAGTTTATCCATTGAAGCTTGGTTGGAGAATATGGCAATGTGTTTTGCAATGTGAAATTATACCTCCAACATGAAGGTTCACATGGCAGTTTTCCAGCTGAAAGGGAGTGTGCTTTTTTGGTGGAAGACACTCTTACCACAACTGAATATGGTCATTGAAGACGTGTCATGGGAATTGTTCGAGGAACTATTACGGGAGAGGTACCTATCTGATGAGTCCATTGAGTGCCAACTTGATGAATTCAATTCTTTATGATAGGGTAGTCATAAAATACCTGAGTATGAGGCTATATTTATGGAGTTTCTCAACTATGGTCTGCACATGAACACTAAAATTTAAAGGTGAATAAGTTTGTGTTTGGTCTCAACTACAATATTCGTGCTAAGGTAAGGATTTTGATGCCTCAAACTTTTCACAATGAAGTACATAAGAATTTTATCGCTGAATAAGAGTTGAACATTGGGGGTTAGGGCAGGACTCATTCCAGGCAGACAAGACAAATGCCACTTAGAGCACCGCAGCAGGAGACACCCATTAGATAGACTATTGGGAATTGTGATACACCCATAGGACATGTATTTTCTACACCGCACAGACATGCCACAGACCAAAGGACTCCATATAGAGCACCACCGCAATGACCTCAACAACAACAGTTTATATCTATTCCGCATAATAGATCAGGACCTCAGGACCCTAGAACAACATATTCTCCCTCTGGAACAAGGATCACCAACCCTAAGAATGGATGTTGTACTTGTGGAGAGCCCCACTATCAAAGAGATTGTCTTATAAAAAATGTGAGAACTACTGGATCAACATGACAGATGATAGTAGGAGATCTCGGAAAGGCCCATAGGGTTCATGCAGCGGTGAATAAACGCAAGGATGAGCATCAATCTACAGTGCTCAAGACTTCAGATATGATATCAGATCAACAATTTAGTATTTTGTTAGATCCAGGAGCTAATGAAAGTTTTATATATAATGTTTCTCTCAAAATAATTAAGGTGAAGGAAGTCAAACAATATGAGTTTAGATATGTAGAATTGGCATCTGGTGCCAAGCAAAAAGTTGGAGGGAAGGTTAAAGATTGCATTATTAATTTGGGTGAATTTGTCGCAAGTGTAAACCTATTTGTCATGACCTTGGGATCCTATGACGTTGTGATTGTAATGGATTCATTAGAATCTCACAATGTGATACTTAACCGTAAGATGAAAAGATTAAGCTTAATTGATGATTTGGGACAGAATAGAGTAATTGTAGGAAGAAACCAAGGAGTGTTGCTAAGATTTATTACTTCCCTACAATTGAAGAAGAATATGCACAAGGGATGTAAGTTGTATTCCATTTTAGCTCTTAATGAAAAGGGTGACACAGAAGGATTGGAAGACTTTCCAGTAGTATTAGATTTTTCTAATGTTTTTCTTGAGGAACTACGGGGTTTATCGTCGAAAAGAGAATTGAAATTTACTATAGATATAAACCTGGAACATAACCAATTGCAAGAACGCCATATCAGATGTCGAAACCTAAATTACAAGAGTTAAAGATGCAAATGAAGGAGTTATTAGATTTGGGACTTATATTTGTATTGCCATGGGGTGCACCAATGATTTTTGTAAGAAAAATAGATGAATCGTGGAGGCTTTGCATTGACTATCATCAATTAAACAAATCCA
>SNQJ01S0196587.1:0-16012 GCA_010110895.2 Picea sitchensis
GAGGATAGAATACTTTGGGAAGCAAGAAGAAACCCTAATGATTTGGCTAATAACCCTAGAAGACTTGTCAACTCAAGAAGATAATTTATATTAGGTTATTAGCCTCCAAGAGAAGAAGTCTACCAGAAATAATAATATATAATGAACAGACATATACCTAGAATGAGAAGTCGGCGCAGGCAGTTAGCCAGAATTAGTATAAATACAAGAGGCTAGTTCTTATTCTGGCAAGCAGTCTTAGAATTGCAGAGCAATAACTTGTGCGCACTACAGAGCCCAGTCTTGTGTGCAGGTTTGAGGAGAACCGCCATTACAGCTACTGAAGCTAGGTGCAGATCACGTTTGGCTTGGAATATCTCTTGGTTAGGGTTTGGACTATCTGATCAACTCTTTTTGGTGCACTATCCTTGGGGAAAGGTGCACTACCCTTTATTTGGCTATCTAGCCTAGGGTTTGCTTCCAAAGTGATTATCTGTCAAGGTTAAGGTGCTCGGAGGGTGGATTCGGCCTATGGTTGGGTGACAATAGAGATATTGTCAATGGTAAAATGAGCACATCCATTATATTCTAATATATTCTACCATCGTTTCCATGCAATCCCTTTGACTCCAACTGCTAAATATAACAATGCCTCAAAATTTCATGCAGTTTAAAAATACACGCAGAGAAAAGCACACAAGTATGCCAAATATTTCAAAGCCGAAACCTCCTATAGGAGAATAGGTGATCTATTTATCTCCATTGATAAAAATACATGAGAGAGTCCTCAATTTATAGGATTGAGGAGGCCCAAAAAACACCTACGATCAGCTGGAAAGTTGAAAGAATCTACGTGAGCTTAACTCACACAAGTTGTCAAGTGTTTAGAAATAGATACATTTAAATAAAACATGCTAACACCCCCCATAAGTGATTAGGGAGGAAAAAAGAACAAATATGGATCCCAACAACAAGGTATGATAAGGTACCCATGTACAAACTCTCACAACTGGATAAAAGGAGAAAAAATCGTAGGAAAAAACTCTTCCCCAAAAGAGAGATGATGCAGGAGAATCGTCATCAGTCTAGAGAGGTCAAGCGGAGGACAAATCAACACCCATCGTGCACATTTCAAACTGTTTTGAATTTCGAGGAGAGCACATCATTTTGATGTTTTAAAACCATTGTAATTAAATCCCTTTAATATTTGGAGGCTTGAGCCATTGTATAGGATTGCAAGAGATTGTAATTGTCTTAATTATCTGTAGGATTGTACATATTTCGAGCATCAACTCTTATCTAGTTTGGAAATTCTCTTTCAATGTAATAGGCCTTAGTAGATGAATGTTTAAACTATGATAGGATATCACTAAGGTAGGCTGGAGGGAAGGCTCGAGAAGTCACTCCATGTATAAATATATGTAATCTATGCCAAAATGAGGCCACTGAA
Source organism: Picea sitchensis (assembly GCA_010110895.2). NCBI lineage: Eukaryota > Viridiplantae > Streptophyta > Pinopsida > Pinales > Pinaceae > Picea > Picea sitchensis. The sequence continues at coordinate 1,430 of SNQJ01S0196587.1, forward strand.
TCTTATTATTATTGTTGTTGGTTATTATTGTAGAGATATTTCGATAGCTGTATGATTCCATGTACATACTTTTTTGAATGAAAATAAGCCAAAAGGTTTGATTCCAAATGCAAGGTGTTAGTTATTTTTGAGTTCATTGAGTGAATGATATGTTATTTTCTTGCTATGGTTGAGTATGCTCATATGTATGCATTTCTTAATTAGACAGAGTAACTGTTAATGTTTCTTTAAGTTTCAATTGTTTCTCTTCTGATATCTCTGGTGCATGGAGTGCACAATGTCTGCAAGGTGTACGAAGGCTGAGTCGATTCTGACTCAGAAGCTCATAAGTGGTAGCGTGAAACTTTGCAGAAGAAGTGCAAGGAGTGCAAAATCTCTCATTAGAGAGAAATGTTTGAGAACAAACCCGTGCAAGGTGTGCATTGGGCCTACACCCATTTGGGGTGTTGAAGAGTCTAATTCTGGAGAGCGCAAGGAGTGAAAAAAAAGTTCTCAAGAAACTCCAAAGTCTCAAGGTGAACAAGAACTAGAGGTGCATAGGAGTGAATTAGAAAACTTTCTAAGTATGAAGTTGTAAAGTGTTCAGAGGAGCGCAAAGGAAGGCGCCAGAGGTTCAAATTTCCTTGCTTGGTCAAGCTCAGGAAGGATAGTGACCAAGACCCTTTGAAAAAGGAGGATTTTTATTAGTATGGAGGATGAGCGGACTAGATCCACTCGTGAGAAACCAAGCCTTTCCTAGCCGCTAGATCTAGGAAAGTAGCAGAGGAGTTACCACGAGAAGTCCTTTGGACTTCACGAGTTCGACAGAATTCATTCAAGGAGTGTGTAGGATTCGGAAGCCCTCGAAAGTTTCGAATTCCAAAAATAATATGGAGCGTTGATCGCCATGGACGTGTGTCAGTGGATCATCGAATCCGGGAGATCGACAGTCTGAGAGAGTAGAGGCGAGGAGTGTTCAATCCTTGAAGCTCCGAATAACAAAGTAGATCTCAACCGTTGATCTGAAGGAGGACACATGGAGGAAGGAGAAGAACTCTGACACTTCAAAATTTGGGAGATACAAGGGTTTACATTGTGTTCCCAAACACTCAAAGTCTGAAATAAATCTAGAACATTCACTTGTTGGAGCGTGTGGTCTGTTTGATCATTTTCCATGTGTATTCATCAGTTCGACACACTGGGAGACCTGTGGAGAGGTGTCGTGAAAATCCCCGAATTCCATAGCTGTGAATCAGTTATAAACAATCGATTTGGTGGTAGAACAAGAGTCGTTCGATCTGACCCAAGATTCAGTGCTTCGGAGGAATAACACGTTGGAGCGGATAGGACTGCAGAAGCCTGAAGTCCTGAAGTCATTCCCCACCGTGGATTTCAACGGGTTCCTTGGACCATTGATCTTTGTTTTTGTTCGACACTCCACCACTTTAGCGTTCGGGAGGAAGGCGGTAAAAATTTGTTGACACTCTTGAAGCCCGAGAGCTCTGAAGTCCCGAATTCTTCGAAGACTTGAGATTTATCCCACCGTCTTGACCCATGGTCCCTTGTATAAATTCGCTAGTGCTTAGGGACCCCCAAAATTTAATTTTTTCCTTTGAGAATAAAGGTACATGACCTATGAAATTGGTTTTGAGGGCTTATACGGAGCCTGTGAGCCGATCCATCTCTTGAAGTCAAACGATCCTAGACCAGGAGGTTGCGCATACCCTAGAGAGTGGGTGGAAGTTTGCATCAAGTACTCCTCTGGAAAAAATATTCATGGACTCCTATCCATGATCTCCTGTACTATATTTCCGTGCTTCTGAATATCAGGTCCAATTACCCAACTAGAATTCTCTGCTGGGTGATCTTTCCACTTCACCAGGTACTCAAAATAAGTCTTCCTCCTGGTCTCCTTGCCAATCCTTTGATATAAAATTTTCTCCATTTGTAGATTTTCTACTGTGGGAATATGATTCTCCCATTGGACATCCTTCTGATCACTTGAATTTATTGTATCATCCATTCTGTAAGGGTACATGTCTGCAACATTGAATATTGGTGATATTCTGACATTTTCTGGCAGCTCAAATTCATAAGCGCTGGCAGAAAATTTTCTGAGGATTTTACATGGTTCTATCTTCTTCATATTTAATTTGTTGCATTTTCCCCTTGGGAACATTTCCTTCCTCATATGTGCTAAAACTTGATTTCCAGCCTCGAAATGAATCTCTCTTCTTCTTTGATCAATGTGGCTCTTGTACTTTTGGCTTCTTTCCTGTAACTGTCCCTTTATCTGATCATGTAGCTACTGCATCTCTGCAGCGAATTCTTCTGCTCCCTCCCTTCGGAACTCATCATGTCCCAAAGTTCTTAAATCTGAAATTCATCTTGGATACATCCCATCTATCTGAAATGGACTTTTTCTAGTTCTTCTTTTCAATGAATCATTATAAGAAAACTCTGCTTGAGGTAGAATTTGATCCCACTGACTGTGATGTTCAGTGATCAAACTCCTCAAAAAATTTCCTAAGATCCAATTTACCACCTCAGTCTTTCCATCTGTATGAGGGTGATATGTTGAACTAAAGGAAAAGTCTATCCCTAGATTCTTCCACAGATTTCTCCAAAAGTTTCCCACGAATTTGGTATATCTGTCTGCGACTATACTTCTGGGCAAGCCATGTAATCTCACAACTATTTATTTTTCTATAAGTAAGGTTAATCATGAATTTTATTCCATTTTTAGCATTCAACTTAATCATAACCAATAATTTTGCAACAACCAAGATCACAAGAAGAAACACCATGCACAAAAACACAAGAAGTATCTTGGGAAACCCTTCTCAACAAGGGAAGAAAACCCAGCCAAAAGCCTTTGCTATATTCTTCAAGAGAAAGACCTTCACCACCAATGAAACCTATGGACACCAAATTGAAGAGGAGAACTACTTTCCATCCATAGATCGACGGATAGACAAAGGTGGTAAATGGAACAATGGTACTTTTGCTTCGAGGCTACTACAAAAAGAGTTCCAAGGTATGGGATGAACATATACCCTATGTACAACATGCGTACAACCGAGCTTTACATTCCTCCACTCATAGTTTACCTTTTGATACATGTTTTGGGTTCTTACCAAAGGTTCCTTTGGACTTGATGTACAAGAGAGATGTCGATGTAAGTGAAGATAGAACAGAGGACAGATCCTGCAAGTTCATCCATAGGATTCAACAGATACACTAGGAAGTCAGGGAACATTTGGAGAAAATTCAAGCACAGTATAAAGATCGACACGACAAGCACAAGGTTGATCATTAGTTCCAGGTTGGAGACCGGGTATGGATTCACATCATCAAGGAAATATTGAAGGGTGAAGGAAAGAAACTCAAGCCCATTCGTTATGGATCCTTCATTATCTTGGAGAAAAGAGGTACCAATGCTTTTCGTCTGGATCTTCCACCTTATATGCAGATTTACTCAGTTGTGAACATTGAGAACTTGAAACTTTTTTAGCCTCCCATGATCATTGATCAAGATGAGGAAGTTTAAATTCCATCAGTTGATGAGTTTTCACCCGAGTACTTGGATGAGATACAAGAATATATCATCCTAGACAAGAGGACGAGGACTTCACGTAGGGGTGATGTCTGTTATCTTCGAGTAGGCTTAAAAGGAACCCATCCAAGCAAGGAAAAGGGGATCAAGAAGAACAAAGTGAGGAAACTCTTCCCTCACTTACCATTTGATTGATGGAAGCTTTTGGTGGTCCAAAAAGCTCTCAGTTGGAAGGCATGATCCAAAAAGGATCCATAGAAAGCCAAGAATAACTCATAACTCATAGAGGCAACTCAGAACACTCAAAATGGCTTCAATAGATAGAGAAAGGGAAACAAATTAAAAGTTCCCAAAATTAAGTGAAAATGGCATGATCGCGAAGAGCGCGTTGCAAGATTTCTAATGGTGCAAATGGATCATCAAACAGGGTTACAGTTTGAAATATATTGGCGGTCAAAGTTGCGGTCAAACAGGGCCAGTCAGCATGGGACACATCATCGTCTATATTGTTGACGTCAGCAGCTGACACGACAGGGTGGCACCATCATACTGGATGTTGACGTTAGCATTCCATGTGGTGGCACCACATGCTTCCATGTGTCACTTTCCATTGGACCTTTCAAGGGTCCACATGGGCCAATAGGAAAGTGCCACGTGGCACCCCCAGAAGATGCGACGTGGCACCATCCAGGGAGTGCCACGTGTCCCATACAATTGACTGGGCATGAAATCAACATCTAGGTGGACCAACAAGAATATTCCATGTGGTCCAATCAACAGGCAACACGTGGCATCCCCGAATTGCCCAAGGACAACTCGTATCCGAAAATTCAAAAATATATATTGGCGAGACCCTACCAAATCTGGCAGAGTTCCGCCATATCTAGTGGAAATCGCCATATATAGAAGCCACTAATAAGTCTGGTGAAAGTTATAACCACACCACTAAAATGGGATCCCATGGGGTTTGACTTCGAGACCTCCCCATAGCTAGCGCCCTAACCTTAGCGCCAATGCCAATCCACCCAAATGATCATATTGTAATATCCGTCTACCGAATTTGTATTTAAAGCCGAGTTTCTCCAGCCACCGGGGGGGAGGCGCGACTGTACATCCATGGGAACAAATTTCTAGGCGAGTACTGTCATTATTGCAGGTTGTAGCAGGCATGAAAACCAAGACAAAATTTCTCTTGGGCCTAGGAGTGCCAGAGTCAGATTGGAGCATGGAGACATTCATTTTTGGGTAATTCGGCACCACGAATCCAATGGTGATGTTAGTTTTCTGATCTGAGCATTATTTCTGCAGCTTGATTTTAGAATGAGGTATATTCAAGTATTTGCCAAATTATTTTGCTGAGTTAATAAAAGAGCGTACCCATTTGAGAGCAGGACCTGGAGACGTAGTCCACTAGGGACGAACTTCGTTATCAAGTTTTTGTGTTCAGATCTGATGCTTATGTCTCTTCATTTCTAAGTTTTCCCTTCTTTAATGGTGCACTTCAATTTATGCTCATTTAATACAATTCTTTATAAGTCACGATGAAAAGATCCCCAATGACTTCAAGTTACTAGAAACCTGAAGTAGTTCAATTCCTCTGGAGGTTTACCTACCGAATAAGTCATAACACAACGATGAATGCTTGTTGTCGGTTAACATCTCATGCTTACTCTATCCTTCCATTATGCTTGATCTAACGATCATGGGATAACCTGGAGGATCTTAGATCAACAACCATCATTAGTTCGCGACTTCTCCCTTCGATGCTTTAGGAATTTTTGCTAGTAGGAGAAGCTAAAAATCCCCAGAGGATGTAATCCTAAAGTGATATGTCTTGCTGATGTCACTCAAGATGACATGGAACCTAATTATGTGTGCCATGTGTCACCTTGATTCATGAATTTCAAGGTCCTTATGTGCCACATCGACCTTGACATTTGTCACCACTTTCTTGGGCCACGTGTCCTTGCTGACGTGGTCTCGCCATTGTGTCACATGAATTATTTTGATCTTCCTATTACATCAGACAACTGGCGGGATTTCGCGGTTATGGATTTTCACTTCGTGGCTTTAGGAAATTTGACACATTTATATCAACCTTCGATCATCGCTGAAGTGCCTAATAGGCTTTGCCACCATTTTATCTTTCCTTGTCTTGATTTGATGGCCTCTATTTACTCTGGGACTTCATGCCTTTGGCCCCACTTATTTTATCCTTCCACTTTATGTTGATCAATGGTTCGGTGGGATTTTCCAGATCTTCCTCTAATCCGACGGTCGATGAGAGTTCGTTACTTCGGGGCTTCAACCTTCAGGTATTTCTACATGATTCAGACTTCTTTTCCCTGGAGTGGTCAGTGCCGAAGTTGACTTCTTAATCCAATGGTTGAGAGCTCACCCGTAGGGATATTTAGATTGATGGTCTGCATGAGTTCATTTACTCTGGGATATTGTGGCTTACCTTGTCCTTCCACTAAACTCGATCTAATTGTTGAGAATTCACCCGAAGTCCCTCCTTGATCTAACGACTGGCATGATTTAGTGACTTTGTGATCTTGCCTTGTCTCCAATGTTCGTTGAAGTGGTGAAGTACCAAAATTATTTTTTCCGCTACTTGATCCAATGGTCCATATTGCTACTTCTTCATATCTGAAGGTTGATATTAAATCCTTCCTAACCTATGACTTCACCTTGATCTAGTGATCCTTGATTGTCCCGAACTGAGAATGAACGACTCCTGTAACTCGATCCTTTACAAGGGATTATTCTATGTAATATATAGCTTCTACATGATCTGACAGTCCAGGATTGTTCTGGAAACTACATCAATGGACATGATTCTTCCTTGATTCTTTTGGAGTTTACTGTGGGGATTTCAATCCCAATAACACTTCTATAATGCGCTCTCCCTTATTATCTTTCCTTCATCCTTTCCATGCTCTGATTTTGTGTGTGTAATATTTGTATAATCCCCCCTCTATCTCTCTTGACCTTTAAGAACATAGGATCATTTGTTGATCCTATCGTGATCAACAATGATCACAAATTTTTTTTGCCCCAAGGTGATGTTCCTCTGCCACAAGGTGATCTTCCTTTTTATCTTATTACTATACATGTTTGACTCATGTTGCCATTAATTACAACACACAATCAATAATTCCAACAATACCCCCCTTTGGAATTGAGGGAAATATATCTATAAAATAAATGAGTTTGTACCTTTGATCCCCCTATCATTGATCTCATCTTTAAATTTGGGAATTGAATTTGTTTTACTGCTTTTTCTCCCCCTTTGAAATCAATGAAAAAAAAGGATGTTTCCTTGATCCCTCTAGGGTGACACTCCCCCTAAGGTGATTCTCCCCTTGTCCATGAATCTCTTCCCCTTTAGACAAGGGATATCACTTTGAGGTAATGCTAGTGGCATGGATGCCAATCATATATTCGCCTGGAATCATGCTGTTGCAACCTATCATGGGAATAAGAATAGATACCCCAGTGGGTATGTCTCCCTCTATCTTGTCTGCAAGATGAACAATATTCTACCACTGCAATCTTCTTCTGTTTCAATATACTACTTCTCTACTGAAACATAGTTCAACTGCTCAAGAATGATATGCTCTTCCTATAACGATCCTTGGACCTGTCCATGCATATACCATCTAAAATCATGTGACACCATGCACCAAGTGTATGCCAATCATACATACTATCTCATGCATCAACCATGAAGAAAAATATATGTCAATAATATGTTCCAAAAGTGAACCAAGCATATATCAGGATCATCAACAAGTGCCTCTATCAATGTACCAACAATGTGCTTTAAACAATTGTCATACCACACATTATATGCTGCTATCATAATGTATATCAATGGAGCTCACATATGTACCAACCATGTACCGTGACAGATCTGCCTCAAAAACCATTCACATAACTTCACTGAGAGAATACATAACCAACATTGTTCCTTGGCAGATGAAGATCTGCAACAAACCATGTCAGATCCTGCAAAATAGAGTTATATCATCGAACCATGCTTCTTTAAATGATGCTAGTTATCTATTCATTTGTAATCCAAGAGCCTCTTCATTCTTCCGTGCTTCAATACTTATAAGGGTATCAATAGGAACAATCTTAAATCTTCCCTAATTCCTCCTTCCTTCCTTTTGTTTATATTTTTTTTTTTGTTGAGGAGGAGTTTTAGTAGATCATCAAAATAGTGTTTGACAATTTCCAATATCATCATCGCTTAATTATTCTGATTGATATCCTATTGAAAGTTCATCATCATCATTACTATCTTGTGCAACAAAAGCTTCTTTTTCCTTTTCTTGAGAATTTTATTTTTGCATTTTCCATTTGTTGGGTAATGAATAATTTATTTGTAGGACATTATCAAGTTCTTCAATTGTGTCACATTTTTCTTTAGGAGTTTTCTTTTCTTGAGCTTGATCCACTTCATATGCATAACTCTGATTGTCATATACCTTATCAAATGCTTCACCCATCATCCTCCTATTGTCAATTTTATCTGTTTCAGGTGCAATATCTTTATCATTTTTCTTCCTTTGTACTTTAGATTTTCTTCTACATATCTTTTTATAATTTTTCTTAATGTTGGAGATACTTGCCTTCATGGAATATTTTGGCAATCTACATTCACTAGCCTTATGACCATAATTGTTTCATTTTTGACATTCAATATTGAAGTCTTGTAAGGGAGAGAATGACTTATAATTCCTTCTTTTTGCATTATTCTTATTGTTTTCATTTCTTTGAATATTTCTTGGATTGCACTTTCTATAAGCTTTACAATGTATTTCTTTATGTCCAAAATTATTGCAGGAATAACAATATCCAAGGAAAATATATTTATTCTGTTAGAGGGATTCTTTCTGATGATTCTGTTATTTTTGTCATCTTTTTCTTTAGTAGGGAGTGAATATTTATGTTTATTTGGGACAATCTTCAATAGTATTGTCCTTTCCTTATTTTCTTCTCTTCTTATGGAGTTCTTAAGAGAATCTACATAGCTGATTGGTTGTTTATCATTCTTTTGTTCTATAGAGGGATCATATCCTACTCATGTCTTATCATTTGATGATCTCCGATTGCTAAGAATTTTGTTCAGGATTTTGGAGTTGTTTTCAAACTTAGACTGCATGTCTTATTTTTTTAGTTTCCCTTTTAGTTGAATTATTTCATCTTCCAACATCTTACATGTTTGTTTTTTTTCATTGAGTTCCTTATTCAAGATTTCTTATTTTCTTTTGGTTTCTTGGAGTTGGGTTTTTTAACTCAATAATCAATTGTTCTAAATCACTAATGGTTATGGAAACCTCTTTTTCTCTTGATTTTATAACTTCTTCAAATTTTAGAAGTTGTTCCCTTAGTAACTTGTTTTGATTTTTAGATTTTCTTAGTTCTTCAATTGCACCGATAGATTCTTCCTCAAGGTTCTCTTTTTCTTCATATTCTGAATGATTATCATCTTGAGTTTTCATTCCCATAAATAGAAGTTATGGCTCCTCTTCTTCACTTTCTTCAGATGAGCTATTGACTTCTTGGGTAAAGAGATTTTTCTTCTTCTTGTAGAAATTATTTTTATCTTTGGTTTTTCTCTTTTTTTGATCTTTGAAATTTCTTTCATCATCACTTTCCTCTTTCTTAGGATAGGGACATTTGTTAGCAAAGTGTCCGATTCTGTCACAGTTGAAACATTTGAAGGGTAATTTTCCTTTATATTTTCTATATCCTTTCTGGAGTTTCTTTATAAAGTTGGCTTCTTCTACATCTGATATTTCTGACTGATCTTCATTAGACATATGCTCCTAATTCTTCTTTTCTTTAGAATATTTAAAGGTTGTTTCTCCTTTTGACATTTTTTCTTATCCTGTCCTCATCTCATACGCTGTAAGAATTCCATGGAACTCATCTACTATTAGTTTGTCAAGGTCTGGTCTGTCTTCAATTGTAGAAATCTTGGCATCATACCTCATTTATAACGATCTTAAGAAAATAAAATTTTAGGGGAAAAATTTCGCCGATGGGCGAAATTTGAAGGTTCAAAATTTTGAGGGGAGAAATTTTAACGGTAATAGTGTTTTAAAATCTTTAGCCCAAATAATAAATTTAAAAGATTATATTCTAAATCATTTGTTGTCATAAAATAGAAATGAAATTGGTGGAATTAGGTTCATTCGTACCCCATAAAATAGAAACAAAATTGGTGGAATTAGGTTTCACCCTTCGAATTTCACGATCGAACCTCCAATTCACCTTAAGTTTTTGGAATTGACATTTTTTTAAAAGAATTTCGCCAAGATTTCCTAACACCGGGGTGTTTTGGACCTATTTTTCTTGAATTTCGTTGAATCGGGGCTTTATGGGAATGATTTTGCCCATGTCTTTCCTTTAATATTTTATTGAATCGATTTCGCCAATGAATTTTCGATTTTCCCCATGGATATCCGATTTTCCCCATGGGTTTTCTTTAGAGTTTCATGGATCTTCTTTATATTTTCACGGGAATGATTTCTCCCATGGATTACCTTGGGTCACCTTTAGGGTTTTATGGACACTCTTTTCCAAGGATCTCTAAAATTGCAGAGAGTTTCTTTTGAATAAGGGTTTGATGGTGACTTTTTCAAAGGATTCATTGTATATTATATATATATATCCATACATGTTCCCTCAATCCCATTATTTCTACACGGTTATACCATTGGTGAATCAAATCTCCTGTCAGTTCTCGCAATCATTGAGAAGAAGGTTACAAGGCCTAATATGGACAATTTCATTCAAATGAAATGATGGGAGGATTTCTTTTAGAATCTCCCCCACTTTGGAACCCCACCTACATTCAAGAAGGATGACTATGCAAGCTCCAATAGCAAAGACAAAAGGAATTCAAAAGAGATAAGCTACCTTATCCACTTTTTAATAGTTTCTTTTGTCATAACGTTTGGTCCAAAATATGGTCTTAGCTCAAACTTTAATAACAATTTTCTAATAGCTGTTATTTATCTGGTCACCATTTTGAATACCGAGGCAGCTTGAATATGAAATAATTTGACTTTTATTTCCTTGGTATCAATTTCACTTTCTACCAGTTAAAAAAAGTAATTCTTTGAAAGATGAATAGAATGACATGAAGATTCAACAGATAAATCCATGAATTCTAACATCAATAATTTGGAAGAAATAACAAATTAAGTTGTTTTATAGACAACATAGCTACATCTAGATGCACTCCATGTTAATTCCTAAGTATTTGAAACTAAAAATTCCAGTAGAAAATAGACAATTTGTTTGCAACCATAAGAATACCAACCAAAATCCTAATCCTATATCCATTATTCAACAAAAGCTACAATATAGAATAGAATAACTTTAATGCAGTTACAACCTATTAGCAAGACAACATGTTGGAAGGAAAAAACATAGTCTTCATCACCAAATCCTCCACACTTCCAAGGAATGTTAACTAAGAACTCCTCTCCATCCAAGCTACCAACCTAAAGAAACACTTGAAAATGTCAAGTACTTATTCCTCTCCATGTCAACTGTGAAAGTAAAAGTCATCATACTAGAAATTTCTACAAAACAACACGAAAACTCCCAGGTAGACTAATTATAATATATCATTTAAATAATTTTAGTTTCAACAAATCCTTCTACTTGAAGTATAAGCAATAACACTGCCATACCTAATGACATTTGGACAAAACCAAGTCATGTTGTCACTAAAACTGTTCTTCTCAGAAAAGTTAGTAGATTCACCAACTGGGTATCATACCAAGATAGGATGTAGCTTGGAATCACTAAACAACCCCTCTAAGATTATTGCAGGGATGCTTTAGAAAGAATACAATATAAGATGGCACCCCCATTTTAATCTCTTTTGAAAGGAAAATATATCAAGAGATAACTTCAAATCAATCTATCATTATTTGACCCCAAGCAATAACCCTAAAAAACTCACCATCCCCAACAAATGTGTCATTCTCTATCACTAAGCAACGAATTAACAACTACTTAATAACCATTATTAATATATTCTCCAAGTTCATAATTCATGATGTATTTTGACATATATAAGTTTAGAACTCATGCAACATGTATATTCTTATCTAAATTTGATGCATTTCCAACCCAACTCCTAAAAGTTGGTCAAACATACACAACATATACATGTTCCCAATACCCACATATGTTTCAACTACAAGGTAACTTGTCACTGTCTTCAAGATATAATAGTATTTGAAATACTACAAATGGATAGTGTTTTTGGGCCAATCTAGAAGGACAAATTGAAGCAGATATATCACCCTTCATATTGCTTCAAAATTTATGAGTGATTGCTCATTGGAAGTGCCTCTTAGTCCAATTTCGACCAAAAATACAGAACCTTGATCTAACTCTCTAGTGGGAAGTTATGTCCCCTACAACAAATAAATTTTTCTACCCTATAGATTCAAAACTGGCTACAATACCATCTGCAACATAACTTCTCCCAAAATGGTATTGTTGCCACAACCAAATGTCCATATAACAATGAAATAGATTAGCAAGATATCTTTAGAAGCACAAGCATTTCCCAAAATATAATTGAAACAAAAATCAATGGGGCACCTACACACTACATTTTCTATTGAGAGAAACTATAATATTCATTAATAGATGAGATTGAGTACAAGAAAGGTGGTGAAGCCCAATTTCTACTAAAGAGGGACTATATCCTTAACATTGATCATGTTACATTTATGTAGTAATTAAGTTCTTATTTAAAAAATTAACCCTAAACATTCTGATTATCTATATCAAACCTTATTTAACATAAATTGACATGTACAAAATCTCAATGGATTAAAAACTAAAACATTATTGCAAAACTATGATGTTATGTATAAATAGCTCATGAACATAGATTAACATTTATAGATAGAAATGTTGCATTTTAGGTACACAATAATACTGCCCCCCAATGATTGCTTTCTAATTGTGTCTATGTACACTTACAACATTATTCTAATTGTGTCTATGTACACTTACAACATTAGGTCTGACCAACAAAAACACAGTTCACCTTATCAAATTCACATGAAAAAATATCTTATCCAAACAACTTATCCGTGGCCATATCAAATATAGCAACAATCAACTCATTCAAACCAAGTGATTTTTCGCACATCCTTGTCTTGACTTTAGAAAAGGTCTATAACAGAGCACACCCATACAAGTCTACATGGCCGCCCTACATTCTTTAGGAAGGCCATGTTATTGAAACACCATTATGTAGTGGAAGACAAATTACCTCTATGTGTCCTTGGGGTCTAAGGGCTCTTGGTAATTCCAAAAGGGCAAGTGGAAAATACACCCTTCTATTACCAACTTGATGGGTAATGTTTTGGTAGGGGCATGCCACCACCTTCCCAATGGTTGAGGCCATTTTCTTATTGGAATCCAAGTTCCAATTCAACAAAAATCAATGGCTTGTTATGTTGATCATATAAGGATATAAAAGGAATCTTGTCTTGCAAACTCTTATTCCTTGTTTTCCAAACCATGGTAAGAAAATCCCTCACTCAAAGAATATTCCTAAAAACCCTAGGTAACTTTAAAGATAAAAACCTATCAAAACAACAATCTTCAAATCCTAGATTTTACAAACACATACTACAAAAAATAATAATAGCAAGTACACAAGCTTAAACTCTCAATCACATTTATCTTCTATTGAATATGGAAAGAAGAAAAAAATGCTACAATAGATCAAAACCTAAAACTTGCTAACCAACCTAGTGGAAGACCCCCTTACTCCTTTATAGACTAGGAAGAGCTAGTTTTACAATCATTGCACTCCATTACTGTGTTGTGCCTAGGTTAAAATACTAAGACCTAACCCTAAATCTAATTCTATCTTAGGGAAGTGCACCCGAGGCCTACATGAGAAAATACCTAGATTGGAACGATAAAAAATAAGTAGAAAACATACATATCGACAAGTACTAGCTACTAGAGATTTGTTCCTACTTAGACCAAGTCAACTCATGCACCTATTTCTATAACTAGAAAATAAAATCGAATTAGAAAAATGACTGAACTAGAAACTGAACAAAAAATGGAACTTGCTAAATCTAGAACAACAATAAAATGAGTTTAATTAAAGGTGGAAAAATTGGAAATATAGTAAGATTGGTGCATGCATGCACCTTTTTCTCTCCTACATAACTATGCCTCCCTCACACTTTTTTGTGCACAATAAATGATGCAAATTACTTCCATAACCAATGTTACAAAGGCCTACTTTAAATGTACTCTTAGTGCTATATGGACCTATTGTTGAGCATTTTGTCTATGTGCACCCTAGTGCAGTAAAGGAGATTGTCACAGCTAAACAAGGTGAAAAACTAGCACTCTTGAAACTTCATGCTCCCACTTCCCTCTTTGTGATCCATTTTTGCTCCTCCTCCCAACAACTTTGGGTAAAAGTTAAAACTATTTAAACATCACAACCAATTGGTTATCGATATTAATTGATGCAGTTTAGATCAATTTCACTAAAGTAAGAAAATGTAGAGAATTTTTGGGTGTCTAATGTCCTTTCTATGACTAACACTTATGTTTTGGTAAATGGTTAACCCATTCAATTTTTTGCTACATCTAGGGGTTTCATCGAGGCTGTCCTTTGTCTCCTTTTTTTATATATTAGCCTCTTAGAAGGATTGGCTATCTTTGGACTATATTTTGGAATCCATACTATTGAAAGGCCTAGAGCTATTGAATGATATTCCTCTTACTCACCAACATTTTGTAGATGACACTATACTCTTGGGAAAAGTGTCAGAGTGGGAAGTTGAGTCTTGCTGAACAACTTTAGATATTTACTATGCAGCGTCAAGAGCAAAGGTTAATTTTCTCAAATTGAAGTTTCTTGTAGTATTGTAATGAAACATTTGTCCACTATATAAAGCTTGGCTGGCATATTGTGGAATTAATGCCATGTATTGTAATCTAAGTAAAAAAAGGTGTTGATTGAA
>SNQJ01S0196588.1:0-17384 GCA_010110895.2 Picea sitchensis
ATAAGGATATGCTTGGAATTTTGAAGGAACAGATGGCAAATTCAAATTAATCTCTTCTAGATTTGAAGGCATAAGATCAGTTCACAAAGGATTAGGTGGAAAATTAGTTCCATATTTGATGAGATTTATTCAACCTTCGTTCCGGCAAATGAAGAGGATCAAATGCATAGTTGGTAGGGGATTCATCGGTCAAAGACAAAACTTCAGATTCAAAGGACTTATACCAGTAGTTCCATATTCTTTGCATTTATTTCAAGATTATTGTTTATTCTTTTTAGTTTAATAATAGTTTTTGATTCCTAAAAGTAGTAACAGTTCGAAGATGGTGGGGACTATTTAGTTTATTATTTTCAAGTTAGAAAGGGTTGAAAGTTGGGGAGATAGTGGACTATTGGATTGTAAATCCCATTTTTTGAGCATTAATAAAATCAGTGCAGAAGTACAAATTGTTTCCTACAAAAGATTCATGTGATTGTGTCTTGACGTTTGTTTTTCTCTTTTGTGTATGTGTTTCTTTACTACATTTTCCATCTAGAAGTATTTCTCCTACCAAAGATTCATGCGATTGTGTCCGGACGTTTGTTTTTCTCTTTTGTGTATGTGTTTCTTTACTACAGTTTTCATCTGGATGTATTTCTTCAATATTTAATTGCAAAATATATGAATAGAATTCATCCCTAGTTTGGTGCTTTGTTCATGGAAATTAAATATTTTATGAGTTTCTTCTAAAGTTGTGTCTGGAATTCATCCTTAGATAAATGCTCCATGGAATTCATCCCTAGATAAATTCTCCAAATACAATGGACTATTAATTCTCTTTTCTGCCACCATACTGCAATGAACAAAGTAAATGAAAAGATATAGTCTATCTTGCCTTTGCTTCCTGGATAACTCATAAAGATATAGTCTACCTTTCCTCTACTTCTTGGATCATTCATAACTAGTTACTGCTATTTATTATTTATGATCATTTGGACTCCATGCCCAACAGTTTTATTTTTAACCCCTCTAACCACACTTTAAAACCCTATCCATTTGCAGAAGATCTAGTCATTGTGCCCAATTAGATAGCCTGTCATTCTTGACTGTGCTATAATTTCAGTGAGAGAGCCCTCTCTGGATTGGAAGGGATATATTTTGATCCTAAAGTTGGTTAGAGGTTACCTCTGTGATTTTCCTTCACAACCAAGTAAAATTACAAAGTGATAACATGCGACACTCATGACAAGTCTTGTCTGTAATGTCCCCCACCTCTTAGAGAGGTAATGAGGAGACTCAGTGGCCTGGGCACCCCCACTAGGTCATAGTCTCACACTGAAGGGGGGAGAAAGTCAAGAAGTTAAAAGTTATATTTTTAAGTTGACTTAAGAAAGGAATACCTCTGTGATTTTCCTTCACAACCAAGTAAAATTACAAAGTGATAACATGCGACACTCACGACTAGTCTTGTCAATGAAAACCCTTCCACCTTTGAAGAAACAATAAAGAAGAAAGAATGGAAGGAAGCTATGATGAAAGAATATCAATACATCATAAAAAATGCTGTGGTCAAATTGTGCCCAGACCTGAAGGAAAGTTCATAGTAACTTCAAAAACAAGTTTACAATATGTGCTACTTTGCAGATGGTTAATTGACAAATACAAGGCAAGATTCGTGATAATAGAGGCTCTCACAACATGAGGGAGAAGACTATGATGAGACGTTTTATCCAGTTGTCAGATACACCTCTATTAGAGCCATCATATCTTTGTGCATCCATAAGGTTGGAGTTTACATCAGATGGATGTAAAGACTGCTTCTTCTCAATGGAGTAATTGAGGAATAAGTATACATGAACCCTGCTACTGAGGTACACCAGAGAGAAACCCATGTATGCAGATTAAAGAAGGCCTTATATGGAACTGCCAAGCTTCAAGATCTTGGTATGCATGAATTGAAAATTACTTAATGAGACTTGGATTTTCCAAGAGGTATGTTGATCCAAACCCATAAGGTTGTGAATGATGCACCCATGATCCTACTACTATATGTTGATAATTGTTTTCTAACAAGTGCAGAACCTCTCATTATTCAATGTAAGAGGGAGATAACCTCTGAATCCGATATAAAGGATCTTGGTCTCATGCACAACTACTTGGGACTAGAAGTATGAAAAAAAGCGTGGTAAAGTATTCAGGGAAAGTGGTAGAAGCGCATGTTGCAAAGATCCTTCATAAGCCTTGGATGATGGATTGCAAATCCACGGAAACCCCATGGTGACAGATCTGAAGAAGTTGAGGACTCTGATTTGATCCAGTAAACTCAACTATCGACAGTTGATTGGCTCATTGATGCATTTGGTTACACGAACGAACATTTTCTTTGTTGTGAACACGTTGAGCCAGTTCTAGGTAGAACTTTAGATGAGTGCATTGGATAGCTGCAAATCACATTTTGAGATATCTTTGTGGGATGCTAAACTATGGTTTGAGATATGAATGAAAGCATGCAACTGCATGGATTTAGTGATTCAGATTGGGAAGGCAGTGCAGATGATAGAACAAATAGTATTTCTAGTATATGTTTCAGTTTGGCATCTGCTATGATATCATGGACTAGCAGGAAACATAAGTTTGTTGCACTCAGCATTGCATAAGCAGAGTATATTATTGTATTCTAGATGTTTTGTATAGAAGCATTGTGGCTCCGTAAGATGGTTTATGGACTATTTGATCAAGTGCTAGATTCGATCAGATATATTGTTATAATCAGAGTTGTGTGAAGCTTCAGAGAAACTCTCCATGATAGATTTGTGCTATGACATTGATATCAAGAATTATTTTATCCATGATAAATTCTAGAAGGGAGAAGTGATTCTTAGTACATCTCCACCGATGAGTAGACAACTGATATTTTGACAAAATCTCTGTCCAAGATAAAGTTTGCATACTTGAGGGACAAGTTGGGACTTTTGGATATTTCTCCCTTGGTTGAAAGGAAGGATGAATTCCTCGGTTGGAGGGAGTGTTGATATATGGAATCATGGATGGTCAATGTGGTGGTGTAAATACATTCTCTAGGTGGAGAATGGTCCAGACAGAACAAATTGCCAGTGGAAAGACATTGTTGCTGTGGAGGATGGTCTAGGTTGACTGACTGTTGTTGTAAAGACATTCTCCCTGTGGAGGATGATCCAGGTTGACATATTGCTGATGTATACCATGTGTTGATTAATTGGTTGGTTTTCATTGATGTTAACCCTTGAAGAGTCCTGGTAGTGGAATTTTGGTAGCACAAAAGGTTTGGGTAATGGACCCGTTTGTTTGATGTATAATGGTGCTGAGTTTTGATATTTGCAGGTAATACTATTCCCTATGGATAGTACATGTCATTCCATTTTTGTTGATATGTGGTATGCCATGTGGATTCTCACGGTTTGGGAGATGTGGCCTTATGAATTTGGAAGACCCTCATATGTTGGGTTGAATCCCCAAAAGGTCAAAAGAAGTCAAAGTGTTTTGCAAAGAAGAAACATTTAAATAATAAAGTGAAGTGACAAAGTCAAAGATGATTATTTAAAAATAAATTAAATAAAAAGCCAAAGAGGATTATTTGAAGTTCACGCGAAGTGACAAAATTAAGATGATTATTTAAATAATAAAGAAGTGACAAGTCACAGGATTATTTAAATAATAAAGTAAACGAGGACTTTAAATTATGGAAAGTGGTTATAAGAAGCTTAAACCTAAAACATAAAACGGCCATGTGGTCATGGCCATTGATGCATGGCTTTGACAAGGAAATCTGGACAAAGCTGGACATAGGCGACTATGGACAAAGTGTATTTGAAGATGCTTCTAAGGAAGCTACTTGAGAGTATAAACAAGAGGAAAGGCATTCCCATTTCAATCACACTTGAGCATATTGAACATCCATGTGACTGAGGTAACCAAAGGATATCTAATCCAAATTTCAAAGGGACTGTGAAGTAAAGAATAATGAAATTCAATGGAGGATAAATTTTGGATGCTTTCTAAGGTATAGTTATTTCATGTCATCTCACCATTTTCGCACACATTTTTCAGGAATTCATTGCACCATGAAATTGGGAGGCCATTGAGAAAACATATCCAAGTAGTTGTGGTATGAAATTCAGCTTGTGGGCATTGTATTTTTTGAGTTACACCTGCAGCCAGGGTTTTAGGCTAGTCCCGAAACTAGTCTGCAACAGGCTCTGGCAAAACGTAAAAAATTCTCCATAACAGATCCAAACTCAGTAAAACCAAATGTGTTGGCTATAGCCCATATTATTCCGTGTAAAATTCTTCAGATCCACGGCCAACAAACATTTTAGTACGCCTCTGCCAAGTCTGCTCTCGCCAGAAGACACAATCCGCATGCCATTCTTTCATAACCCTTTGAGAGTTCCGCGACACCTGATAAATTGTACAAAACAAACCGAAGAAGCACCATATCCATTTCATATCTTATTAATTACAGGTACAAATTTATAATTACTACAAGTTAGGGCTGTTGACTAATACAAAACCAATCATGAGACCCATAAAAGTTTGATGAAAATGATAGTCCTTGTTGTTAAAGCATGAAGGCTTTGCAGGTTTATAGATGTTAGCGCATGGTTGACGCAATTTGTTCATGGTACAGGCTGATTACAAGTTGAGGTACAACTTGATGCAATAAGCCGATACACGGTTCAGGTTATTGGTACAAGTTGCTTCATATGGCTCATTGGCACATGCTCATTAGTATATCCTCATGATAGTGTGACAATGAATTTCATCATTCTACTCTATACATCAGGGTATTGAAGGAAAGGACAGGGTATTGTAGCCACCTCTCGCGGTACCGAGAACATGTGGGGTTGTTCTTCCAGTTGTAGCCGAGAATTGGGGAGTTGGAGCTTCCTAGTTTGTAGTACTGAGAAACTAGGGGGTTGGAGATTCCTCCAGCCAGCTAGAAAACAAAGGAATAAATCACTAGAGAAGGCATGTGCAGGGAATCAAGCCAGCGTGGGTAACAATAAGGGACCTATGTAAATTAATTGCAGGGTCTACCAGAGGCCCAAAGATCTAATGCAACTCGAATTGAAGATCCTGATTGGGAGGCTGCGCAGAACCCAAAGGAGAGAGAGAGGGGTCTGCATCAAGTGGTATTAGAGCCACATATTTTAAATTTCAGAGAGAGGAGATATCCGATAACATCCAATGGTATCGAGCACATCAAGTGGTAGTTTCGAAAAGAAAGTTCAAAGACCATGTCACTTAGAAGACATGTGGAATGAATTAGGCAATCCATCTATGGAAAGGGAGATGGGATAACTTCTAGCAAGATTAGATGTGATGGAGACAACACAAAGAAGAGCACCTAATGTTGGAGACTTAAATGATGCAGAGCAAAGACTTGAAGTTGAAGGAGCTACATAAGAACGCTTTTTAAATGCTATTGTCAAATTGGGAGCTAGAGAAAGATATAAATCTAATGTATGAAGGAAACTTAGATGTGGAAGAATTGCTTAACTGGATATGAGAAATGGACAACATCATGAAGAAGTTGATGATGAGAAGAAAGTGAAGCATGTTGTCACCAGATTGAAGGGACATGCAACACTATGGTGGGATGAACTACAAAATGACGTAAAAAGCAAAGGAAAGCCAAAGATCAAGAAATGGGATAGAATGGTAGCCAAACCAAAGGCTAAATTCATACCTAAGGATTATCAGTTGAATCTGTTCATAAGGTTGTAGATTCTAAGACAGAAAGGCTTGTTGATGGATTATACTGAAGAATTTTATAAGTTGAAAATTAGGGTTGTACAAAGAGAGGAAGATGATGAAAATGTTTCCGTATTATACAAATGGCTTGAGATATGAAACTGTGATGAATCAACATGATAGTTAATAATAGTGGAAGATTATCATATTGTACTGAAGGGCGAAGATAAATTGGTTAGAATCAGAGCTAAAGAAAGGCAGAGGAAGAAGTCTAAATAGAGGGTAACTAAATTGTTCATGACAAGGCAATGGGTTCAAGGCTGAGACCTGAAAGTTCAAAAGCCTCGAAGAGGAGGAAGTTCCCAAGGAGGCGTAAGATGGTGGAAGAAATACTTTCCCAAGGAAGAGGAAGAGGTAGAGAAGGAGAGGTGTGTTGTTATGCCCATGGAAAACATGACACATGTCTTGAGAATGCCTCGAGAAAAAGAAATAAAGAGGAGGTAGCTAATGCAGGACAACAAGGAGGCGCAGCGCTAGCATGGGAGATCCCAGATGAAAAAGGCCCCATGAAGCCGAGCCGTGAGGCGGGAAAAACGAAAGGGTGGAACAGCTTTGTTCAGAAAATCTTGCAAGACCAAAGACATGGTAATGAAAGGCGATACCGATGGGAGCATTGATAAATTTGAAAATCCTCACAAAAAACGGCGGAGAATTGAGCCTAAGACAACCACACCAATCCAAGTCCCAAGATAGAGTCTCATGGTTGCGTGCAGCGACACCAGGTAATGGTAAATCCAAACAATGCCAAGTTGAATTTAAGATAGGAGGATATAGAGATGAGATTTTGTGTGATGTGATTCCACATGGATGTATGTCATGTCTTGTTGGGGATGTACTCATGACAGCTTGACGTAAAATTCATTCATGATGGATAAAAAAATACTTATACCTTGGAGAAAACTGGTAGGACACACACATGCTACCACCAATGAGGATACCAAAGTGAACGAAGAAGCCAAAGATAAGTATATACTTCTCAAGAGGGAAGGAACTCCTAAGAAGTCAATAAGGAATAGGAGATGCAATTTGTTGTGGCAAGGGTGTCCAGAGTTATCCTTACAAGAAATTCTATGGATGATCTCTCTCTAAAGAAATTAAGGAGATGTTAGAGAATTTTAATGACATAGTAGTGGATGATTTACCTTTTTCATTGCCACCCATCGAGTATCAACCATGACATGATCTAATACTGTGAGCTTAGTCCCCACAACAAAGAATCATATATAGATTGACACACCCCAAGAGAATGAGGGAGGTAAAAGAGACAAGTCCGTGGATTTGATGGACAAGGCTTCAATGAGAAAGCTTGAGTCCATGCAAGCACTAACTGTATTGAGTCCTAAAAATGATGGAGGATGGAGAATGCACACAGAGCCATGTAAAACAAAACTCACCATCAGCACATATTTCTTCCGTGATGGATGAATGGTGGATTGTTTGAGCCGACAAGCTATTTTCCAAGATACAGAATTGAAAAGTGGGATATATCACCAGAGATAAGGATGAGAGAAAGTGGATGAGTGGAAACCACCCTTCAACCTAACTGGCCAGGTGGCTGAGTGGCTTCTTGCCATTTGGCTCAGAAAAATGCCCCAATTAATTTTATTAGGTTGATGAATGAGGTATTAAAATATTGTATTGTAAGTTTGTGATTGTATATTTGGATGATATATTAGTCTTCAAGAAACTAGAGAAGAGCATTTGAGGTATTTCCAACATTAGTGATGAGAAGGTTGAAGTGGGAGAAGTTGCTGATAAACACGTAAGAAATCCTCTTTTTATGAAGACAAACTCATTTACTTGTTTGATCTCTTCAAATGAATTGAAGATGATCACAAAAAGGTGAAAGAAATCGAGAATGGCTACTACAAGAAGCATATTCAGGTGAGAAGATTCCATGGATTAACAAGTTTCTATTGGAAGTTCATTAGAAATTTCAGAGCATTTGTTCACCAATATTAGATACCTATGAAGAAGAGACACAAGTCTTTAAGTGGACAAAAGAAGTTGAGAAAATTTTCGAGATATTGAAGGATAAGATAATGTGTGAACAATCAGATTCGGTCTCTGCTGATTGTGAAGATGTTTCAAGTAACGAGATGCTAAGAAGTAACAATTAGAGGCCTTTTAAGCCAATATAATAGGCATGTTACATATTTCATCGAGAACTGAACTGATACCAAGAAGAAGTACTCCACATAAGACAAATAATTATATGCCATAATTCAATCCTTAAAGAAATGATGCACTACCTTGTTCCAGTTGAATTTGTTTTGTATATATAATCAAGATTTACAATTCATATAAAGAGATGTATATTAAATCAAAGACACGCTTAAGTGGATAGATTTTACAGTGAAAAATTCCACATTTAATACTAAACATATTCCTGGTAATGCTAACAAAGTTGTTGATGCATTGGAGAAAGAGATGTCTTTATTTTTGCAGAATTGAGGAAAAAACCTTAGGGTTTGAACACCTAAGGAAATGTATTGTGATGATAATGCATTTTAGAGAGGTTATGAAGTATGTAAAAAACTCTGTATCAGAGAAATAAGTCCCAGGAACGAGTATCCATTCAAGATGGATTATTGTTTAAAGGTAGTGTTGGGGTCTCAACAACTCTCCCTAAAGTTTTTACAAAATTTAAAGGACCCCCATTAGAATTGATAATTATAATGAGCTACAAAATCAACCTTTTCAAATAATAGTTCCAGCATTACATTGGACTTGCTTTTAAGACAATATATTCACTATAGTATGGTATATTCATTACAAGATTATATATCAAAAGTTAGAAACGAACATAAAAAAATCTCAATTTAAACAAAATCTATTTTTATCAACAAATGCTTTACTGCCATGATTATGTGTTCATTCTTTGCTCATTAGCAACTTTGACTATTTTAAATAATGTGTTCAATACTTCAAATAATATCTTGGTTGATTTATCATTTTCATAAATCATTTTGCGATATTAATTAATTAAATTCTTTTTCATTTTGCATCTCATAATAATAAAAAATAAAATAAATAATTATATATCATTTGTTGATTTTGTAAAACCAAAATTATTATTTTTATCTTCTCTCCATTAACTTGAAGTTTCTAGAATTTTAAGATCATTATAAATAATGTTTGTTTAGAATCATAGTTAGTTTAAATTCATTTTTATTTTATTGTCTCTAAATTTTGTTCATTCACAATTTTAGGTTATTAATTTAGGTTTCTTCACAAGTTTCATTATCACCATTGGATGTTCATCATGGTTTGATTTTATTATCCAAATACATTCAAGACGATTGATCCAAAATTATTTGATTGCCAAGCAAATAATTTTATGAGCTTACGTAAATGTGATAAAATTTGAAAGACGCCAAGATCGTATTTAATGATTTTACTTAGACCCATTGCAGCCAAAACCGTGAGGAATTTGAAGAAACGGTTGAAAACTAATCTCAAGTCTCCAGAATGGACCCATTTATATTACACATGGGAATGGTCCCAAACAAATGCAGGATTGGAGAGATATTTGAGTCTCTTTACAAGGTAAATTTCAAGTGGCGAAAATTAAAAGTGACGCCCAGCCTGTTCATTCATTTTATAAATATATGAGAAAGTTCGTGAGCCAAGGAGGAAAGAATCGAGAGGAGGATTTTTAATCCTTCTCTTTGTATATTATTTTATTTTGTAAATTTTTCTCTTCAAATGGAGTAACCGATGGTTGGAATTTTGGGAGAATGGACTAATATTTTCAAAAAAGAATATGGAATTTATGGTTGCTTAATGGATTTTGTCCCATGAGTAAAATGGTTTCATTTTCATTGGTAATATCTCACACTTTGAATAATTGATTATACATTGATTTTAAATTAGCTTTAGTCTATTTTTATCAATACATGGTTAATTGTTATCATTTATATATTAATTCTTCCAATCTTCAAGAGTCTAATATCCCAAAAAATTCTTCCAGGAATACAGACGGACAATTGATTCCAAAAACTTACTAGAATGACATATGCATTTTGATTTAGCCTTTGTTTCATAATGTTTTTATTTGCTATGTTTTGTTAATCATGTTACATGTGCAAGTCTAATATCTTTAGATCAAATGATCTATGATGTGTAGGAAGTTTATATTATAAATACCATCTGTCATTTGTTTCATCAAAATACAAGTGTTGTGATCATATCTTTGATTTAAATAATGAGATTTATCTTTGAGTTTTAAATTGAATGATAAAAGCTCCCAGGGGGGCATCTCAATTGGCAAGTGTCGTGATTTGAAGTTCCATGAGGTTTCGAGTTCACCCCCGACTCTACAATGTGTCGCAGGCCTCGTAAGCACAAATTCTGAGGTTATAGTGGTAGCGCTGATACAACAAGGCCACGGTAACGAGAGCATCGTGTCTAACTATTAGTTTCCATTCCTCCGCATATGCTAAAAAATAAATAAAAATAAATAAATAAAAAAAATTGAATGATAAAATGCATAGATTGCTTCCCAGACATTCTTCGTAATAATGTATAATTATGATGTGTTTATGTTTGTGTTTTGTCTTTTAAACCTACTGCCAATACATGTTCAATCATTTGGGAATAGTCATATGTTCATTATGCATTCTCTCTTGGACATGGCAATTGAATGTCCTCCAACTATGCAGATGATTGGATACACCTCACTAACTCACCTATTACGATAACTTTTTGTTTTTGTCATTTACATATCACAGAAACTAGAATGTATGGTTCAAATTTAACTATCCTCAAATAACCATGTTTCATTGAATTTTGCAAAGATTCTTTAACCGCAAAAGAAAACAAAAATATTTATGTGATTTCTTTATCTACTTCCTAGAAGCAATCATTTTTCACATCATTTTCAGAAGTTTTCGATTAAAACTTGCATCTTGTAAATCATGTAAATAAACAAGACTTGTATATCTTATGGTTAAATACAACTACTACAATTATATTAGAACATATGTATATATATATACATATAGTATTTTGTAATTAGTTAGTTATTTATCTCTTCTATTCGCTTCTTTTAGGATTCTTCGATTGGCTAATGGAGCCATTAAAACCATGCCGAATGAGTTACACCAAATGACTTAGGTTATTTAGACAACAATGGACCGGACTCGCTCTTCCATTTGATGGACTCACAATTTTGGACTCACACAACAAATGGCACTAGAAGGAGGGTCGAGGGCGATTTAATGATTAAATGTTTCAACCCTCAGCCTTTCATAATTCCATATTTATAAATCCTTCTTATGTATCATCTTATAATGCACTAAAAGGCAGGCTAACTATTTGGAGTTAATTTCTTCAAATTCTTAATGGCCTCACGTAAATCAATGTGTTAGAACATTCTTTTCTAGATAACAATGTACCAAATATTTCCAACAAGACAACTGATATATTTTCATAACTCACCTTTGATGGTGAAGGGAACATATCTGCAAGAGACTATATTTCAATTTTTTTATAAGTGTTATAAGACATAAGATCACCATTCTAACGCTACATGCATTGTTCGCTCTCACTCTTCCTCGGTGGCTCAAGTTTAGGTTTGGTTTGAATCTTTTCGTGATAATTCTATTCATTCTTTGTCCGAGTTTGTATTTGAGTTTTTTATCATATTTTAACAACAATGATTATGATGAAATGTTGCTTTAAGGAAATAAAATGTTGAACTTTCATTCAATGATTTTGCAATTAGGTTTATTCATGTTTGTATTAGATTCCCTTTGAAATAAATAATCGCCTATTAATGAGTGGTTTGAATATCTCATTTCTCTCTCGACAAGCAAGATCAATTAATTGTTAACCAATCTTATTTGATCACTAACACTCAATCTCAAGATGGTTCAACTTTTCATGTTGATCTCGGAAGATTTTGAAGCACCACAATTTTTTTTTTTTTTTTTTTTTTTTCATTTTGGAAAATCATGAGCCCCATAATGCAATTATTGCATCTAACTAGCCTTTGCAAACAACGTTCCCTTGTCTAAGAAGGAACCCTTGACTTTAAAAAATGATGGTTTTCACACTCTCATAGATTTTATATTTTTTTCTAAAGTAAAAGAGGTCAATGTGAAGTTGATAATCATGTGGATGATAAATCTTCCTCTAATTTAGTTGAACAGATCCATAATCAATCAGTTGGGAGACAAAATCATTAGGTAGACTATTAATCAAGCTTCTATCTCTAGAGGATTTGCCTCTCAAATTTTTTCTTACATAATGAACCAAATTGTCTCTTAGGAACTGTCTCGTATTCTTTAAAAAGAGAATACAACAGAGGTTTATCCGTTTATACAAGGAGAGGGAACAAAACCATAGTTTGAAATGTATATACCTATCATTTCAAGATGCATTTCATCTCCTCACCTCTTTCTAAGATATTGGCTCCTTGTACCATGATATTTTTTATTCTAATGTTGTGCAATTGCACAACATTAGAATAAAAAAATATCAGGGTACAAAGAATAATAAGATGAAGATGAAAAAAAAAAAAAAAGATAAAGAGGAAAATAATTTACCCATGAACATATCAATTTTATTCTCATCAATTATCTGTGGGTAAAACAAGAAATGATTTGAAAGAGTCTCAAATTGCATCTTCCATTGATTCATCTCAATTTCTGATTAAAGAAGAATCTAGATTTTTCCATGATCAATTATTTGAGATTGAAAAGTATAATCAACAAAATACTATTACCAATGATGATTATTCAAAAATGTTGGTCGCTCCATTTAGTCCACCTCAGCCAGTTGATCTTGCAGAAGTATTTAAGCTCAATGAAAGTTTAAGAGAATGAGACATTTCTTTTCCGGATCGAGAATCAATGACAAGTTCTTGCCATCTTGTCCTGATCTTTTACATAAGATTATTTTGATGGTCTAATATTTATTCTCATCAGGAATATTTTTTTCGTATGTGAATTCTTTTGAAGAATCCCATGTTAGTAATTGCATGTATTATGATAGGTTTGCATATTGGTTGGAGTATTCATATCTCTAAAAGTTTCCAGGGAATGATAAGATTATCTTCTACCTTATTAAAAAGATCATATGAGGTAACTTTAACACACTCATTTTACATCCTTCATATGGAGAAAATATGGAACGAAAAGAAAATTGTCAGGAGGATGTGGCACTTCGGCCTTGGATGATGGTTATGTCATGTCCCCATAACTCTCACAAACTCACAATCTCATTTTTTCATATTTTCACATATAATGAATGTTCATAATGGTCGGAGGATTCATACGTAGTCAATTTCGTGGGAAATGGTAAGGTCATGCTTGCTTTATTTTTAAAATGATGATGATAAAGGTAAGTATGATATATTTTGTTATTTTCTATTATTACCATTTTTGTTAGTAATATTTGATCTTGTTTCCACTGCAGGATTAGAGTTACTCCGAAGGGTACTTGAAAGTATACTTAATTTAGTATTTTTATTTGCTTAGAAGTTAGAGTAGGTTTCAAGTGGTGGTTTTTTAGTTTTATTTCTCATTTTTTATCTTTGTAATAATGCAGCTATGAACACGTTTGACACACCAAGAGAACCATAATATGAATCTGTCGTGAAGTGCACTTTAAATCTTTTCGCTCATTGAATATTTCTCTCAAAATGCAAGACACGGCGAAAATTTTAAATGGAAAGTGAAGAGATAATTAAATTTGAACTATCAATTCAACCCTAAACCAAGGTGCCATGAATAGGACTGCACTTATCTTAATAAGAATTTTTCTATTTTCTTTAGTCTCTTTATTTTAATAATATGTTTGGTCAAAGTAGCATCTCATGCATCGCTATATTAAGAAAATAATTTTCTCAAGACATGATATTTTAAATGATTTTAGTTCTTCCTTTATTTTACAGTGAGATGCTAGTGGATCCAAAGCTCAAGTTTATTCACAAAATCGCTTCCTCGAAAAATTTTGTTTTGATTTTGTGTACTTCGATTTTGAATCCCATTATTAAAATTTGATCTGGTTTATTGTGCGTTTTTTGTTTTCTCTAATTGATTTGAATGGTTTCTTTTCTTTATCTTTCTTTTTGAAATCAATATATTACTGATCAAAGAGCTATAGTCGAAGGAAACATTTATTTTAAGACTTGTGTTTTTCAAACAAACTGAAATAGTTCAAAGAGATCCCGAGACATATAGTCAGACAATTGATTTTTAAGTTGATTGTCACTTTCATTTTGTCCCCAAATTGTCTCTTTGCTAGAGTATTACACTAGATATATGGTTTAAATATTTGAAAACTATGTTGATATTTAAACTTTTTACGCCGTCATATTCTTAAGGAATCACTTTTATGTTCTTCCCCATTCTCTAGATGATTTCTTAAAGGAATTTAAATCTCTAAACCATGATAAAACTTCCACTCTTGAAAGCAAATAAATGATATGTCAATCCATATTCACTTGTATTGTAATTAACCTCCGTATCACCTTCCTTGTTATCAATAAACTTATAAATCAGACATATTTAAAAGTGGGTATAAGAGGTTTGAAAGAACCATGTGTGGAAAGTGTGTAAAACCCGGCTTGGCACCCAATGCCTGCTATGACAAAATGCACACATGATACCAAGACACAACTCTTATCAAGTAATCGAATGTACTTGTCGGCAGCAAAGCAACAATGTCGGGTTGAGAGGTAGTATGTATATGTTTTTAAATTAACTTATGGAAGTATACATCATGTGGATACAACTATTGGATCGAGATTAAAGTACTCTATGGGTTAATGGACATCCCTGTCGAGGCTATGGATGCTCATTGGAAATGTTGGCTCACAATGGTATTGAAGTTCTTTTATAAACATCGTGAGTCTTTGAATAAGACATTATTTCAATTTATAATCCTCCTCTAAAAGAAAATTCTATTGTCTGCTAACTTTGAGAGCTTTATCCTAATACCATATGTCTCAGAGTGAATTTATTTGAGGGATCTTAAATCATTTTTCAAGTCTATTATTTTCTTCCTAAGATGAAAAATTACCAGATCAGAGATAACTCCTTCACCCAAGATTCATTTGTTAAATCAACAACTCTAATTTTTACACAAAATTTAAAACGTAATCCATTAGAATTTTGATAATTATAATGAGCTAGAAAATACAAACTTTTCAAATAGTTTCATAACTTGGCTTGCTTTGAGACGTAATTTAAGACATTCACTATATAGTATGAAACACTTATTACCAAGAGTATATGTCAAAAGTTAGAAATCAACATAAAAATCTCAATTTAAAAAAAAAAAAAAAAAAAAAAAAAAAAAAAAAAAAAAAAAAATTATGATTATGTGTTCATTCTTTTGCTCATTACCAAGTTTGACTATTTTGAATAATGTGTTCAATACTCATCAAATAATATCTCATATTGGTTTCTCATTTTCATAAAATCATTTGGTGATATTAATTAATTAAATTCCTTCTTTTTTTTTTTGGCTTCTGTTAATAATAATAATAAAAATAAAAAGAACTATATATCATTTGTTTGATTTTTGTAAAACCAAAATTAATATTTTTCTCTTTCCATTAACTTGAAGCTTCTCGAATTAAGATCATATTTGAAAGAAAATTATAAACAATGTTTGTTTATAACTTGCTTTTTAAATTCATTTTGCCTTATTGTTCTGTGATTTTGTTTTATTCACAATTTTGAGGTTATTGATTCTATCGATGAAAGTTCGTTGATAATTTTATGCCATTAGTATGTAATTTTGTAAAAATAATGGATCTTGTGGAATACACCATGGTCAAGGAAAGAGGAATCCAGGGAACGATGAAGGAGGAACAAAATTGCACGAGGACTAGACACAATTCCAAACATGGACTGCTAATGGGGCCCGCTAAATTTTTTCAAATTATGGAAACACTGATATTTGTCATGGAAGACTATTGGCACTTTTAACAATATGGAGGGTTTCTAGACTCAAATTTGAGGACACACCCACTTTCTTCCATCATCAATTCATCATGGAAACCATAAACCCTATTTTTCATATGTTCTAGTAGATATGTTAATGATTCCAAGTTTCATATTTGTATTTGACTGAAGGTCCAGGTAGTGTACTGAAAAGTATCAAATTGATATTTCAGGTTGATAAACCAAATATGAAATGAATCCAAGCATCATTTGATATCGTCGCAAGAGAGACAAATGTAAATAATCTTGCGACGAATTTGCTATACTATCGACGAAAAAGGTTCGTCGATAATTTTATGCCATTAGTATGTAATTTTGTACAAAATAATGGATCTTCCGGACTACACCATGGTCAAGGAAAGAGGAACAAGGAACGATGAAGGAGGAACAAAAATTGCACGAGGACTAGAC
Organism: Picea sitchensis; assembly: GCA_010110895.2. Taxonomy (NCBI): domain Eukaryota; kingdom Viridiplantae; phylum Streptophyta; class Pinopsida; order Pinales; family Pinaceae; genus Picea; species Picea sitchensis. The sequence goes on from SNQJ01S0196588.1 coordinate 16,143, forward strand.
ACCGACAACATGGACCTAGGAATGGGGCCAACGTTGAAATGTTTTCAAACTGTTTCTGGAAGCACTGAAATTTGTCATGGATAGACTATTGGCATGCCTTAATGATATGGGAGGGTTTCTTGACTCAAATTTGAGTGACACACCTACTTTCTTCCATCATCAATTCATCATGGAAACCATAAACCCTATTTTTCATATGTTCTAGTAGATATGTTAATGATTCCAAGTTTCATATTTGTATTTGACTGAAGGTCCAACAAGTGTACTACAAAGTAACATCTTGATATTTCAAGTTGATAAACCAAATATGAAATGAATCCAAGCATCATTTGATCTCGTCGCAAGAGAGACGAATGTAAATAATCTTGCGACGAATTTTCTATACTATCGACGAAAAAATTTCATCGATAAATTTATGCCATTAGTATGTAATTTTGTACAAAAATAATGGATCTTGGGGACTACACCATGGTCAAGGAAAGAGGAATGAGGAATAATTAAGGAGGAACGAAAATTGCACGAGGACTAGACACCAGGAACATGGACCTACGAATGGGGCCAACGTTGAAATTTTTTCAAACAGTTTCTGGAAGCAATGAAATATGTCACGAATAGACTATTGACATTCCTTAACAACATGGGAGGGTTTCTGGACTCAAATTTGAGTGACACAACCACTTTCTTCCATCATCAATTCATCATGGAAACCATAAACACTATTTTTCATATGTTCTAGTAGATATGTTAATGATTCCAAGTTTCATATTTGTAATTGAATGAAGGTCCATCTAGTGTATGACAAAGTATCAAATTGAGATTTCAAGTTGATAAACCAAATATGAAATGAATCCAAGCATCATTTGATATCGTTGCAAGAGAGAGAAATGTAAATAACCTTGCGATGAATTTTCCATACTATCGACGAAAAAAGTTCGTCAATAATTTTATTTCATTAGTATGTAATTTTGTACAAAAATAATGGATCTTGGGGAATACACCATGGTCAAGGAAAGAGGAACGAGGAATGATGAAGGAGGAACAAAAATTGCACGAGGACTAGACACCAACAACATGGACCTGCGAATGGGGCCAACATTGAAATTTTTTCAAACAGTTTCTGGAAGCACTGAAAATTGTCATGGATAGACTATTGGCTTGCCTTAACGATATGGGAGGATTTCTGGACTCAAATTTGATTGACACACCCACTTTCTTCCATCATCAATTCATCATGGAAACCAT
>SNQJ01S0196589.1:0-17354 GCA_010110895.2 Picea sitchensis
TCTCCAAAATAGCCTAGTTGCTCATGAGGAAGGAGAAGAGATAGATGAGCTCGACCCCGAAATTCACTGTATTGAAGACACTTCCCCTTTTCCCCATTTGACTCAATATGCATATGAAGGATCCCTTATGAACATTCAAGTCAATGATTGGGTAAAGGGGAAAAGGCCAACAACACTCCTGACAGATATCATCTCAGATCAAAGAAGAAAGAAGGGAATTTTGATAGCCATGATCAACCCCTCATAGCGGAAAAACCTGCTACAATCACTACTAAAGAAAATAAAACTCAGAATACTTTGCCAACAGCCAAAGAACCTGTCTCTGAGGTAAGGGAAGCTCCTAAGCCTTTCTCCTCCTTTAGTTTTGAGCATGAAATTCAAAACATTAGAATTCTCGTACCCCTCTCAGAGCTAGTTAAAAATGAAGATTTCAAAAGGTCCCTCTCCAAGCTGCTTCAATCTGAGTCCCCCCAGCCTTCTACAGACTCAGTAAATATTCAAGATGCAAAGCCAGCAGTCGTCCTAGGTCCCATGGTAGAAGACAAAGATGATTCACCCCCCCCCTTCTACACATCCCTGAACATACATGATAAGGTTCTACATAATTGCCTCATGGATTCAGGAGCCTCCCACAACCTTATGCCCAAAATAGTCATGGAAGAATTGGGACTGGAAATGACAAAGGCTTATCACTATTTGTACACTTTTGATTCAAGGAGGGTGCAATGCCTTGGAGTCATCAAAGACTTGGTGGTCTCTTTATTTCAGCTGTCAATGAAGAGTGTGGTCATGGACATTGTAGTAGTTGATGTTCCCCCCAAGTTCGGCATGTTGTTGTTGAGATCTTGGATTAAAAAACTTGGAGGAACATTACAGATGGATCTCACATATGCTACCATTCCAGTCTTTGGAGGGGAACACAAGAGGTTGTACAAAGAAGCTCAACTGGCCTACATTGTTAGTGATGAAACAAATCCCACCAATCATCCTATCTTTGCACTTGACACTGATTTGGGCTCTAGTTTATTGTAGCTCATTGGTACTCCTGAATCTCCTTTTCAAATCGGGAAGCAATCCATATTTAATCATGAGATACCTCCTCCAACCACCTCTGTTTGGAAGATGTTCTTCGAAAGAGCTTCTTCTAGCGAAGGCGCTAGCGCTGGAGTGGTTTTTGTGTCACACTGTCAGGAAACCATATCCCTGTCATAAAAGCTAGAATTTGAACCTACCAACAATGTGGCAGAGTATGAAGCTCTTGTTCTGGGTTTAAAGGCTGCAAAAGAAATGGGAATTGAGGAGGTAGCAGTGTTCGGATATGCTGAGTTGATAATCCAGCAAGTCAGAAATGCTTATCGGGCTAAGCATCCTCGACTCAGGGTTTACCAGAATGAGGTGTGGGACCTGATTGATAATTTCTTCTCGGCTTTCAACATTTCTTTTATTCCTAGAGAGGAAAACACTTTGGCCAATTCCTCAGCTGTCTCAGCTAGTTTGTTTAGGATCCCTCTGCCGCCTAAGATCAAATATGATGTTGAGATAAGATATAGGCCATCTGTTCCGGACAATATCAAGCATTGGAAGGTATTCGAAGACGATCTTGAAATCAAAAAATTTCTTCAGTCTATCGATGAATTTTCTGCATTGCACAGTGATCAGGATCATGATCTCGAAAGTCACCCTCACCCTGAGATATTTTTAAATAAAATTGCTAATCACCATATTATTCATTTGCCTAGCAATCACATTCCGAAGGGACTAGTCCCTTTAGAAAGACTGTTCGATGGGAATGATGTGGTAGTAAAGGGTAGGGTTTCAAATGGAGAAGTTGATACAGCAGAGTGCAACATCGGCACACAGGGGGAGCCTAAGTTTGTCAAGTTGTCCAGAAGTTTGACCAAAGAACAGAGGGCTGAATATATCAAGTTATTAAGAGAATTTGTTGATGTGTTTGCATGGACCTATGAAGACCTCAAGACATATGCCACAACTGTCATTGAACACAAGATCCCACTGAAGGGAGAGGCTAAGCCATTTAGGCAGAAGCTAAGACAGATAAATTCCATGTTGTTGCATGTCATGGAGAGAGAAGTGAAGAAGTTGTTAGATGCCCAAATCATTGTCCCCTTGAGATATTCTGAGTGGGTAGCCAATTTGGTCCCGGTGAGGAAGAAAAGTGGAGAAATCAGGCTCTGCGTCGATTTCAGGAACCTAAACAGAAGCTCAAAGAAAAGCAACTATCCCTTGCCCAACATGGAACACATATTACAAAGGGTAACTGGTGCATCTAGGATATCCATGATTGACGATTTTTCTGGCTATAATCAGATATCAGTCATGCCCGATGACAGAGAAAAAACAACCTTCACCACTCCTTGGGGCACATTCATGTATGCCAAAATGTCTTTTGAATTAATGAATGCAGGAGAAACATTTCAGCGAGCCATGGACATAGCCTTCATCGGGGAGAAAGATCAGTTTGTGGTGATTTATCTGGATGACATCACAGTCTTCTCCAAGTCTGATAAGGAGCACTGCTGTCACTTGAGGAAAGTTTTCTTGAAATGCTGGAAGTTTGGCCTTTCCTTAAATCCCAAGAAATCTTTGTTTGCTATGAAGGAGGGGAAGTTGTTAGGCCATATAGTATCAGCAGAGGTAGTGAGAATTGATCCCAGCAGGGTAGCGACAATTCAGACCCTGTCACTTCCCATGTCTAGAAAGGAAGTACATGCTTTTTTAGGGAAGATTAACTTTCTGAGGAGGTTCGTCTCAAATTTTGTTGAGTTGGTGAAACACATCACAACCATGCTCAGAAAGGGAAACGAAGTAAAATGGACTGATGAACCCAGGGAATCTTTCGTCTAAATAAAAATGGCATTGATTGAGGCACCTGTGTTGATCAGTCCTGATTATTCCAAGGATTTCCTAATTTTTTCTTTTGCTTCTTTTGATACAGTAGCAACAGTCTTATTGCAGAAAAATGAGGAAGGGCGAGAGCAACCCATTTCCTTCTTCAGTAAGACATTAAGAGATGCAGAAATCAGGTATGCGATCATGGAGAAGCAGGCCTATGCCTTGGTTAAAGCTCTCAAAGCTTTCAGAGTCTATGTCTTGCACTCGAGAGAGACTGCATACGTTCCTTCAGCCTCCGTGAAAGACATCCTTATATAGCCTGACATAGATGGGAGAAGAGGTAAATGGATTGCCAAGATCCTGGAGTTTGACCTGGAGATAAAGCCCACCAAGTTGGTAAAAGGGCAGGGTTTAGCCAAGCTGCTGGCTGAATCCAATTGCAAGGCCTTAGGGGTTAGCTTCATCAACGCTTGCTCAACAAATCAGCAAGTCGAGTTGCCCAACAAAATCTGCCAAAGTGGCTTATCACTAGCAGAATGCACCTGGTACAAATACATTTTGTACTTTCTGCAAGAGTTGAAGCCTCCTAATGGAATGGGAAAAAGCAAGGCAAGAGCTTTAAAGTTCAAGGCGATCAGATATTGCCTTATTGACCAAGTCTTGCACTGGAGAGATCCTCTAGGGGTATTTCTGAGGTGTCTGAACCCACAGGAAGCCCAGAAAGTTATGTTTGATTTCCACAATGACCTTTGTGGAGGGCATCATTTCTGGAAGACCACAACCCACAAAATTCTCAGGGCTAGGTACTACTGGCCCACCTTATTCATTGATGTCTGCAGAGAAGTCAGAGCTTGCATCAAATGCCAAAGGTTCTCAGGAAAGCAGCAACTCAAATCTCTGCCACTAAAGCTTGTAGTAGCTTCAGCACCCTTTCAACAGTGGGGTTTGGACTTCATTGGAGAAATTCATCCTCCTTCAAGTGGCCAACACAGGTGGATCCTAACTGCAACCGATTATTTCACCAAGTGGATAGAAGCTACCCCCACCAGGAGTGTTTCGCACAAGGTAATTATCAACTTCGTGGAGGATATCATAGCCAGATTTGGTTGTCCCAGCAGGAATTGTCACTGATAATGCTGCTTCTTTCAAGTTTGAGCCTCTGGTTAAGTTCTATGAGTAGTTTGAGATTTCACTAATTCACTCCACTCCCTATTATTCTCAAGAAAATGGACTGGCAAAATCTTCCAATAAAAGTCTAATCAAACTCATTAAAAGATTATTGGAAGACAATAAAAGGGCCTGGGATTCAAAGCTCAAATTCGCTCTATGGGCCGATCTAGTGACAACAAAGAAGTCCCTGGGCACCTCACCTTTTCAACTTGTTTATGGGACGGAGGTTGTGTTTCTCACTCAGCTTGCTTTACCTGTAGCTAAATTCTTTCAAGATCATAAAGGAGAGCTAGACCATATGGTCAGAAGAATTCATCAGGTGGTGGAAGTACAACAGATCAGGGAGCAGGTGATGGACATAGATCATAGTCACCAGTAGAAGATCAAGCGTGCTTTTGACAGGAAGGTCAGGAAGGAGGAATTCGAGCTGGGAGATTTGGTGCTTACGTGGGATGCACCCAGGTAGGATAGGGGCAAACACGACAAGTTTGATGCCCTCTGGATCAGGCCCTTCAAAATCTTTGAAGTATTCTTAAATAACACGTACAGGTTGCAGGATTTGGAGGGTGAAGAAGTCTTTAGTGGCCCAGTAAATGGGCATTTCCTGAAGAAATGTTTTGTTTGGGCCTTAGACGGCTCCTCTGTTTTTGTAAATATTGTTTTTATTGTTTTTCTGTTTATTTTCGGCTTAATAAATGACTCCATAGCCCAACAGAAGGCAACTAGAGTTGCAGAAGGAGTTCTTAGAGCATCGCAGGGACGACTCTATCCCCCATGGAGCCTAATGTTAGCGTCAATTCTTGCAAGGTGGTGTTTTCTCTCTGATTTTAGGCCCTTGGTGTAAATGCGTAGAAATGGGGTTTAAAAACCCATCAAATGTGTTTTATTCAGAGGCCGCAGTCATGAGCATCGAGCGCAGCACACAAAAGAAGTCCATTTCGGGCTTAAAATCAAGCGAACGAGCATTTTGTTTTCAACGACAAGGATCCACATATAGAGCAATTCGACCGTCATCAGGTAAGCTTGAGTCACAGAGTTGCACGAGGTCTAGCACATGAGCTCATCTCTTATGGCCAAAATCATGAAATGATGAGCCATTTCGACATTTCGGTTATCGGGACTTCAAAGGACACGGGGTCTCTCTCTTCCACTACATTTAGAAACCCCGAAATGCGAAATGCGAAAAGCGCCCAGGAGTTGTTTCGACATTTCGGCTACCGGGACTTCAAAGGAAACGGGGTCTCTCTCTTCCACTGCATTTCGAAACCCCGAAACGCAAAATGCAAAAAGTGCCCAGGAGCCATTTCGACATTTCGCCTACCGAGACTTCAAAGGACACGGGGTCTCTCTCTTCAACTGCATTGAGAAACTCCGAAACACGAAATGCGAAAAGTGCTCAGGAGCCATTTCGGCATTTCGGCTACCGAGATTTCAAAGGACAAAGGGTTGCTTTTCCACTACATTTCGAAACCCCGAAACGCGAAATGCGAAAAGCGCCCAGGAGTCGTTTTGGCATTTCGGCTACCGGGACTTCAAAAGTCACGGGGTCTCTCTTTATGTTTTCAGTCTCGGCCACCCTCCATGGAAGAAGCAGTTAATGAATATTGAGCAGGTGGTTGAGACCTCAACTCAACTCATAAATGGAGGGCGTGGAAAAGGCCTAGAGCAATCAACCCGTGGTACTGGTGTATGCAAGTCCCCCTACAAGAGCTATATTGATTTAAGATGGCGTCTGACGAAGGAGTTCCGTCCAAGTTTGACTGAGGAGCCTGCACACGCTAATTTGGACTTTAATGTCTCAGCTACCTTCCTGCCGCGAAGGTGGCGAATTGCCCTGAGTATATATACTCAGTTTTTGTATTTCTGTAAGCATGAATGGTAGAGCAGAGCTCCCAACTGTAATGTTTTAATGAAGCACTAGTTTTCCTGGCTATGTATATGTATATCTAATTTCTTTGTTTAATGTAAGGCAACTCTCTTTTTCATCTTGTTTCAATCTCAAACTGAAAGGGTTCATGATTGAGTGATTCACATGAATCGTCGTGATTGTGTTATGATAAAGGATTTATTATAATTCTGTTACGTTTCTTTTAGTGTTCCTGCTTTGAATATAAGAAGTTCTTGTGTTCAAAGTTTTCTTCTACAGGCTGTTGGAAGCCCGAAGCCCACAACAACCCTTCACTTTTCCTCACAGAAGTCTTCCTCCTACTCACCCTTATTACAACTTACTGCCTGAAATTGAACAAAGACCTCATCTGCCTGTGCATGCCTGGCCTAGTTTCTGAGTTAGAATGATATTGTTCTGAGTTTACTTATGTTCATCACCCTTTATCAACAAATCGTGACATTCAAACGGATGGGCCTCAGGCTTACTCCTGCTGCAATCCAGGAGTGACTTCTGACGCCAATGGGGCCACCCACAATTTCATAGATGCGTCCTTAGTAGCCAGGAGGGGGTTATGGACCGAGGATTTTGAGGGATTCCACGTAGCAATGGCAGATGGATACACAATGACATGTTTAGACATGATCCCAGACCTAGAAGTCAAACTAGGAAACTAGACCATGACATACACTTTCTATGTAGTTGACATGTCGGATACAGATGCAGTATTGGGGGTATAATGGTTATATTTATTGGGGAAGATTGGGTTCAACTATTAGAGGTTGAACATGAGCTTCAAAGATGTTAGTGGATCGAGAGTGGTACTGAGAGGCATGTCTATAGGAGCACCACGAGCAGTATCAACAAAATGGATGGAGAGGAACTTCCGGCACGGTGATGTGGCCTATGCAACAAAGTGTTTGATCACCACGCAAAAGGATTCAGAGGGCATAGATCAGTACCATCCACAGATCGGAGAGATTTTGAGTCAGTATGAGCCAGTGTTTCGGCTGATACCACCAGGGAGACCACCAAATAGAGGATTTGAGCACATTATCGATTTGGAGGTAGGAGCTACACCAGTGATCAATGCGCCCTATAGGCATCCCAAGAGATTCAAGGACGAGATTGAGAAAGCAATCAAAGAATTGCTTGTGATGGGGCACATCAGGCCCAACACGAGTCCTTTTGCCTCTTCAGTCGTTCTGGTATTGAAGAAGAATGGCGCATTGCGGATGTGCATTGATTACAGAGCCCTCAACAAGAAAATGATCAAGAATAGGTACCCCATTCCACGCATAGATGAGTTGATGGATGAATTGCATGGGACAATTTTCTTCACCAAGATTGATCTGCGATCCAGATATCATCAGATCAGCATCAGGGAGTAGGATATAGAGAAGACCGCATTCAGATGCCATTTCAGACATTTTGAGTTCTTGGTCATGCCGTTTGGGTTGACCAATGCACCTACCACTTTCTTGTCTTACATGAACCACATCTTCAGAGGGTAGTTGAGGAAATACCTTTTGGTGTTTTTCGATGATATATTGATCTACAACAGGACATGGGATGAGCATTTGGCACATTTGGAGGAGGTCTTGGGCATTATGCAGGCACAACCATTATATGCCAAAGAATCCAAATGTGAATTTGGCATGAGAGAACTACTGTACTTGGGGCATATCATCAGTGAGCAAGGAGCACAGGTTCATCAGGAGAAGATCATGGCCATTCTGGATTGGTCAACACCCAAGAACCTCACAGAGTTGAAGGGATTCTTTGGGTTATGCAGTTACTACAGGCGGTTCGTCAAGGGCTTTTCACAGTTGGGAGCACCCCTCACAGACTTGACCAAGAAGGGTGTCTTTCATTGGACAGACGAGTCACAACAAACATTTGATAAAATGAAGGAGGTTATGAGCACATGCTCTGTTCTATCCCTTCCAGACTTCTCACAGCTGTTTGTCTTAGAGTGTGACGCATCAGGGGTGGGGATTGGAGCAGTTTTGATGTAGGGAGGCCATCCCATTGTGTTCGAGAGCAGGAAGTTCAACGAGTCAAAACAACTCTACTCTATTTACGACAAGGAAATGCTAGCAATCATGCATGCCTTAACCAAATTTAGGCAATATCTGGTGGGTAGCAGATTTGTAGTGAAGACTGATCACAACAGTCTCAAGTATTTCCTGGATCAGAAAGACCTCAGTGAGAGACAACAGAAATGGGTCTCGAAGATCCAAGCCTTTGACTTTGACATTGAGTATGTCAAGGGAAAGAGGAACGTTGTAGCAGATGCCTTGTCCAAGAGGCCACCAGGGTGTTCGATGATGGACATTTACACAGATTGGAAAGCACATTTGTTGGTGGAATACTCCAAAAAAACATTTGCTTGTGAGGTGATGGATGGACAAGTGGTGGATGATAGGTACCGGGTTCTAGATGACGTCATTTTGTACAAGGATGTAATGTTCCCAAGCCAATATGCCAGGAACATCACGTTTTGCATGAATTTTAAATTGTTTCTGGTTGTGGCATTTCGTCCAACACTTTTCTTATTATGTTCCTTTAGGTTGTGCTAGGGTTATACTGATGATTTTTATATGGGTTTGCAACAATAATCAATCATAAATATAACAATGGACATACCTCAACCCGATGCATGATGGATAACACAAGTGATAACTCAAATATCTCAGATCTGATATTATTCATAAAGAGGAAGACCCTGATACAAGGGTTTTGCAGATTTGATACAATATAACTAATAGATCATAACAAAATGAAGAGAACCCTCAATCAAATGTAGCAGAGAAGCTACAAGCCTCCAAAGGCCATCTGGATACAATGCCTGAATAATAAGATGAGATTTGGGTCGTGTGAAGTACCAAACCCCCAACTGGAAAGGTCATGCTCTACTGGAAAACTGGATACCCTCAACAATTCAGCGTTGTAGCTAATGTCCTCCAAATGCTACAACGAAGATGCCAAACTGTAGATCAGGGCAATACCAAACCCCTGGTGAAGTCTCAAAATGAATGGCGAGGTTTTGACCCACCAAATGTACACAACCCTAATCTGGCTTGCACCCTCCTGGATGAATGAAGACCAATACTTTGGCTTCTCTCCTTGAGGCCTCCAAATGCTCTATAAAACCACTGAAATGATAGATCAAGGTACGATTACCTCACTGGTGAAGTCCCAAGTGAAATGGTGAAGATCTGAGCTGTCAAATGGGTGAAATCACTTTTTGAAGTGCGCCCCTCCTCCAAATCGTCCAATGCATCTAGTAAATCAAATGGCTCATAAAACTCCTCCAAAATGAAGTAGATCTGATGGCCAAGACCCTGCAATGAAAACCTAGGTGCTAGAATCTCTTGGAATGAACTTCCCTCAATGAATGGTGTGCCCCCCTTGCTGGAAACCCCCAATGGTGCGCCCTCTCTCTTCCTGTACCTGTGACTAGTGTAGAACTCTCTTGCAACTGAGTAGATCTGAAGTAGAATGGTGTGGGTGGAGTATTGCATCCCCGGGACCAAGCTTGGAGCAAGATAGGTGGAATCTTTCACCACCGAATTGTCCTCTAGGTTTTGTTAAGTCAAAACCCTCAAAACCCCGAAGGCATGGGCTCATTAGCTAGAAGCCAGATATCAAAATTGATAATCAACATGAATGAGAGAATAGAGGCCCTTGCCTCTCCTTTATACTTCCTGCTCACCTTGCCCCTCCAAAGTGACTTTTACTTTTTTAATTATTAATTAATTAATTAAATCACTTTAATTAATTACTAAGTTGCACGAAACAGGGAAACGTCTGGAAGTTTCTGAAACAGGTATGACAGGAAACACGAGCCTCCGAAAATGGAAATGTAGGGGGAAACGCCCGGGGAAACGTCGTATATATATATATATATATATATATATATAGTTTAAAATAAAACACGTTATCTTGCAAGAAAAACATAATGACAGACATAAATGATATAAAAAATCCTAAATCCTAAACGAATAAAAAACATGTACGAATGGTTTATCTTTCTTAAAAATTCAGAAAACAACAAATTTGGTAAGTTTTGGGCGGCCCGTGGCCTGTTTAGACACTCGTACGGGCCCACAAACAACCAAAACAGTGTCGAAATGTCGCTCGTACGGGCCAAAACTCTACCGAAATGTCGTCGTTTGTATCGTACGACGTTTCGTACTCGCAAAACGTCATACGGTATGGTCGACGGGGTTTCGTACCCGTTTCGGAGTTTTGCCGAGTTTCCGGTACTGGGACAACACCTAGATGGAACTTTCCTGCAACTTAGATTAATTAATTAACCTTTTTACTTCTGACAAGCACCTTATCTCTCCTTGTGGCTTCCCTGGCCACTGAAAGTCACTTATCATAATCCTATCCTGTAGTGTTGTTCCTCTCAATTCCAATGAGCTATCACACTAAGAGGTTCCTCCAACTATTATTCCCAATATGACCTCCTTAGTGGATTTAATTAACCTATAGCCCAAAATAACTCAAAATCATGGAAATCGTCGGAATGCAACGGAACCAAATCCCAGTGGTGCGGAATGGATCATAATGATGAAATGAGATGAGCGATGCAAGCCAGACCCCAAAATATCTCTCAATAGTCACTGTACTCGCTATAACCTCCATCTGGCTACTCTGGTCATCATAAAACTCTGTAATGTAATGATGTCCCAAAGTGGGGACATTACAAAGGACTGGATCTATTTGGTTCCAGAATCTACCCTGAAGGGGAAAATTTTGAAGATGTTTCATGATTTGCCTACAACAGGACATCAGGGGTACTTCAAAACATATAGGCAAATCAGGGAGAGATTCTCATGGAAGTGTGTCAAGGATGATGTACTGAAACACATCCGGGAGTGCACGACTTGTCAGCAGAACAAGTTCGAGCAGACACACCCTACGGGGTTACTTCAACCAATACCCATTCCAGAGCAGAAATGGGAGAGCATTTCTATGGATTTCATTACAGGCCTTCCTTGGGTGCAGGGCAGGGACTGTGTATTTGTGGTGGTTGACAGGCTGACCAAATTTGCACATTTCTTTTCCATACCCACGGACTACAAAGACATATAGGTAGCATAGTTGTTTCTCAGACAGGTATTCTGGTTGCATGGTCAACGATAGAGATGGGCACTTCATCAATGCGTTTTGGCAGGATCTTTTTCGGCTAACAGGCACAGAGCTAGCTACGAGTACTAGCTACCACCCACAGACAGATGGACAGACGAAGTTCGTCAACAAATGGGTGGAGGGGTATCTGAGGAACTATGTGGGAGGGAAACATCGCACATGGGTGAGATGGTTACATATGGGTTAGTATTGCTACAAAATGACTTACCATATGTCTATTAGGATGTCACCATTAAGGGTATTGTATGGATACGATGCACCCTCTTTTATGTAGACTGTGTTTGGGGACAGTAGGATCCCAGGGGCCAAAGACTGGGTGGAGGAGAGTCAGAGGATTCTGCAGGTAGCGAGGGAGAACTTGCAAACAGCTCAGAACCAACAGAATATCTATGTAGACAGGCAGAGAGTAGAGTGCAGTTTTGAGGTAGGGGATTTGGTTTTTCTGCGATTACAGCCATACAAACAGTCCTCCTTGAAGAGGAGCGGGTCAGAGAAGTTGAAGCTGAAGTTTTATGGGCCATACAGACTCCAGAGTCATCAGGAGGGTAGGTGAGGTGGCATTCGAGTTAGAGCTACCAGAGGGTAGCAAGATTCACAACATCTTTCACATTTATTTCCTTAAAAAGGTAGTGGGACAACAGGTCAACATTTCAGAGGAGTTGCCACCCTTGGATGAGAAGGGCCAGTTGGAGCTAGTGCCGGAGGAGGTGCTCGAGCAAAGAGAGTGCAGGTTGAGGAGCAAGGTCATCAGGGAGTGCTTGGTTAGATGGAGGGGTCTTCTTGTGGAGGATGCCACATGGGAGGGAGAGCATATTTTGCTGCACCCAGGATTGATGTTGCTTGAGGACAAGCAATCTTGGGAAGGGAGCACTGTGATGTCCCGTTCCCAAGAGTAGGCTAGCAGGTAGTGAATTAGTAGTCTATGTGTTCTTGTAGATTATAGTCAGGCACAAATAGGGAACAAGAGGAGAAATAAGGGTGATTTGATGGCTAAACGATAAATTAAGCCAAAAAGCATAGGAAAAGTCACTTAAGCCTAAGTCAACGAAGAATTAGAACGAAAAGGTGCTAAAGGGGGACTTAATTAATTAATTACTCACCTTAGGAGGAAAAGTGCCTACTTAAGTGATGTCAATGGTGAATTAGATCGGGAAGCGTATAAAAGGAGGAATTCTACCTAATTCCTGATTATGTTATGATTTGATGTTGAGATATTTGCAGAGGAGGAGGAAATCGACCCCCTTGTTGTTTTGTGGATTTCTGGAGGAAACCACCACCATTGATCGGTTTCGGTGTTTAGAGACACACCCTAGCCTATCGGAGATACCATCCAAGTATTTCACCGTGCATTAGAGTGTCCAGTTCAGTGATTGTGCAACTCAACCAGTGAGGGCGCAAGTGTTAGAGAGAGGGTTTGTGCGGTCGCTTGAGACATTTCATATTTGGCCGATTCCTTCCGACCCATTAGAGAGCTAGCCAGGGCGCACCTATTGAGCCACTTCTCGTCAGTTTTCGACGGTGGAATATTTCAGAAAGAAGAAAGCAGTCATTTAGGGTGCAACTCTTGAGGAAGCACATTTGGGGGTCTAGGGAACATTCCAGGGCAGATCTGAGGAATCCCTTCCGACCCATTATAGAGGAGGCCAAGACGATTGTTTTGAGCTATACATTGTCAGATTTGGTCAGTGGAATCACTAGGGTGCACTCATTGAGCCCAGGAGGTGCACAAACCCCCAGGGGGTGACATCCTGAGCTTCAGAGGTCAGATCTTCATTCCGACAGTCATTAGGATCAGTCTAGAGGCCAGGGTGCATATTTTGAGACAGTTTCCAGCTCATTCCGATGGGTATCTCCATCAGGGCGAGTTTTCTGGATTCTACAACAGTTACCGTGAGCTCCTAGACTGTTTTTTGTTGATCAATCCGTGCATGCGCAGACTAGCACCCATTCTTCTGATCACAGGTATCTCTTATCAGTTGATTTGTATTCTAGTGACGATCCATGAGATCTAACTGGCGATTATTATATATGCTTCCAGTTATTATTGTATTTCCTTCTTTTTCCGCATTATATATATATTAGTGAGATGTGTTGTCCTTATTTCGCATGCATTGTCTTATACTGCTAAAACACATAATAAACTGGAACACACATGCGAAAATCACCAAGCATGCTCACACAGTAACTCAAACGCATTCAGAAACCCCCAAAGTATTAGATTCAGTGGAAAAAACCATAGTTCAGCAGTAGATATCCAAATCAGCTGGATCAGGGATATTTCAATAGATATGACCAAATATGGGTACATGTATCCCAATGCAGTATCATAGATTCTAATGCAATGTCACAAAACTCGAGGCATGGTACACATTTCCCAATGTTACTTGGAGTGGCGAATCCGACTTATTTGCAAGCCATTGGGTGATGCACACTTGTGATTTCTCTTAACACAACATAACAATAAAGGTTAGTTTTAATATTTGCCTAAATTTTACAAGTGGGTAACAACATTAACACTTATACATGTGACAAGTCCTAGAACAATGAGTATTGGCTAGCTTCCTAGGTAAAAGGTAGGCAATGTGGTGAATAATTATTGAAAGGGAAAGGGAAAAAAACTTCATGTGATGTCCCTCAAAGTCATTTAATATGATGCATAGGTCTTGTGATTTTATTCAACTAACTTTCAAGAGATAGGATTTTGTATAGGAGCCTTTAAGAGGGAGCTTTAGCATTGAGTTACCTTTTCTCGGCACTGTTTGTAACTACCCCTTTTATCCTTTTTTCTTTATGTGTTCCTTTTATTGAGCAAGTCCCTTTTTATTTTGATATTCATAGATAAGCATGGGACTAGGTGAATTGGCCTCATAGCGAGGTGGCGTTTCTCAAGCTTTAATATATTTGTCTTTTGACTTTATTGCTCTTCACCTCTTGCCTTTTTTTGGTTTTATTGACTTGGGCTTTCTTAATTAGACCTTTCTGGTGGCATTTGATAAGTCAAATATGATCAGGATAAACTTTTATTTTATATATGGAATGGAGTGAAACGTGGAAAATGGAAAATGTTAAGTATGGTTAGGATGTGTAAAGCGCCATCTCAACCAGTTTCCTAGTAGTACAAACTGACCTAAGAAATGATGACACTTCTAAAGGAAAACTATGTTCCCCCAAGGTACGATGAGGAAAATAATAAAACTATGAATACTATGAAGTGTTATCGGGTCTCGTTTCAATGTTTACCACTTCAATGAATAACTCAAAAATTGTAACACCACACCCAAATAAACCATCAATGCATGGAATATCAAATAGATCAAAATGAAAACCATAATGTACCATCCATAGTGCATCTGTCAATTGAAGTGTGAGGTTGGATAAAACCTGTTATCGCACAATCCATACTTTCCCAAAGCTTAAAGGCAAGTAGGCCTAGATTGACGTAACACAGAGGTAGTCCTATCACTGTCACCCCAATAGGATACCTCTTTTTATTTAGGAGGAAAAAAAACTCACTCCAAGGGAGACGTCCCAAGGCCTAGTTGCTTGATGAAGGGAGAAAAAGATACAGTGAAAACCCACCCCTCTCTCTAGGTCACTCAGCAAAAGAATTCACTTTGGTGAAGTTGAAAGGGACAAGGGAAAATGAAAATGGGTTTGTACCTCCCCTTTACCAATGAAACATCAAACGTTAGTAGCAGCAATTATAATCAATGACTTCTTAAACAAATTATGTGCTTCCTGAACAAGTTACTATACAATGAAAGTGAGATCACAGTAGTAGCAATGTATCTTGAAAGGTGCAAGTTATGATGACAAGGAAGAGATACAATAGTCTTGCAAACTTGATAATGGTTTGTCACTCACACTTTTCAAGATAGATACAAGTCAATGAATGACTTAAATGGTTGTCCAGACTCCAAACAACATTAATTTATGATGATGACAGCAATAAAACCACTTCAGAAAAGTACTATAATAGAGCAATAAGACACTACTTCAATATCCAATGATTATGGTTTGCTTAGTACAAATGCCCAATGGTTTTATGGATGATTTTAAGGTTGTTAAGGGCTGCAACAATGGCTGTAACAACGGTTATGAGAGCGGTAACACCATCAGAATTTGCACTCTAAAAAGGCAATTAAACATACACTTTAACACTTATTGATAGTACCTTGCCTTATACAAATTATGGGATGACTTAGATGGTTAGTAGGCTAATATAAGCTGCAAAATGATAGTTGTAGTAGTGATTATGACAGCAGCAAATTAGTTGTTAGTGTTTCTAGACTAGGTTAGCAAATTAGTAGAGTATAAAGTGAAAGAGTTTGAGTATGAAGTGAAGGAATTTGATTTGAGTCTTGTCAAGAGGTAGGAGAGGAGGACTAGTGCCTTCAAGGGGTAATGGAGTCAAGGTGGACGACTTCTTCTTAGGCTGCAAATCAATGATGATGATGCACAAAAGTCTAAGAGGGAAAAGGCCTAGGAGAAGTAGTAACTTAACTCCTCCTAGGCTTTGACCTCAAGAGAGAAGATGCTAGGGTGTAGGCAATTCTAGGCCTTAGCGCCTTGCTTTCCTTAGCCTTCTTATGAAGTAAAAACTTATGCAACAATAACTAAGTCCAAACCCTTAGAGTGCTAGCAATTTAGGGCTCTAGGGTTTCACTAGTTACTAGATCAATTAATGAAAAGCTTGGCAAATAAAAAGTAAGAAAGTAGCAATTTAAATTTCTTACTTCAAGCATTAAATATAAGCATTAAATATACCAATGTACCATGCAATTTCATATTCTTGTATGAGAAAATAAAACCATAAAATAAACCATTCAATAGATGACAAAATGCAGATTTCACTTACTTGCACCAAGAATAATCATGAGAATAGCATGTAAGATCACTATTAAACTTCTAAAATTGATCCAATTTGCAAAATTCAGCCTTAAACAAGAGTGGCGCCTCACAATTTCAGCCAATAACCCTAATAGGGCGCAAATTTCAGACCTCTTGTCTCCAAGGACAAGTTGTTATGTAAAAATGAGAGTACTTTATGTTTATTTATACAAAATTTTGACCTTTAATTAATTTTCAGGTAAAAAACAAGGTCGACCTGGCCAATTTACAACAAAATTCAATTTTAACATAAATAAAATTAATTTACATCTAGAAACACCTCCAAGGGTGACGTCATGCCCCTCTAGGGTGACATTGAGCCCCATAAGTGAAACGTTGGGCTGAAAATTTGGGCGCTTGGCCTCTAGAAGCCCGAAATGATGCCCACATGTGCCACCAGGCTCACAAATGCTGCCAAAATTGAAACCCTAGCTCTGGGTGATGTTTAGTGCTATGATGGTGATGTCCAGGGCCCTCAAGGGCTAACATCCATGTGGGAAGAGCAAGGTCCCTTGGGTCTAGGTCTGTCAAGGTGCCTCCAAAGGCAATGTCCTTCTTTATCCCGGTCCAAGTCTTCAATTTTTTCTTACCCCTGGCTGGGGTTTCAACATCCATTTGTGGGATTTAAGCCCCCATGAAGGTTTGAGCTAATCATTCCTATCCACCAAGCAAGGTCTTGCAAGAACAACAAGTACGCCCTCCAGGGGTTCATAAATCACAGTGATCATAGCATGTAAATCACATCCAATAATTAAATTACCCAAACATGTACATCAAACCCCCCTTAACCCATACAAATGCTCAAAGACGTTATGCAATTTGACAAGTTAGGTTTGGAGAAGGTCTTAAGGTGTCCTATTGGGCTAACCTCTCTTAAGTTTGGGATGTTTCCCAGGTGGGGTCTAATCCAGGTCATGTAAGTGTACAAGGTGGCATGGGGTAGATGTTTGGGCATGGGGTGCATGTAATAACAGAGAAATGTAAAGTCTTACCCGTGGGTGCCTTTGTAGAGGGCAAGTTGCACCTTCTCACAAATGCAATTGTTTCCTAGCCCATTCATTGCCCTTTACTCTTAGCTTTACTTCTTTTGAGATTTTTCTCTTGTGCTTCAAAGGAAGAGTTGAGGACCACTGTCCTGGCTTAATGACTAGAGGTGACAATGTTATCCACAAACATTTCACGAAAATGAGAAGGTTGGCTCGTGATGAGACCCCCTTTCTCTTGGCTATGCCACCAAGAGCCACTACCCTGGTTTGGTGACCGTATAGATGGTAGTGTCATACCGCTACAAGCCCATGGTCATAATAGGTCGGCTCGTGATGAGACCCCCTATCCATCAACTAATACCTTGAGTGTTTATGTTATCTTATGGGTCCCCTTTTCTTACTGAGAA
>SNQJ01S0196590.1:14539-31867 GCA_010110895.2 Picea sitchensis
AAAATGGACTCTAGTCTATATCCCAGATAAGGTGTCGAGGTCGATGGGGAAAGACTTGTTGAAAGGTGGGCCTTAAGGAATCCCACATCAGTCAATGCGAGTTTGTACAAAAATATTTGGTAGGACTATAAATGGAAATAACTCACGGGCAGGCAGTGTGTATCAGCATGGCAAGGGAAACAAGGGAATGTAATCATGGAAAGGGAATAAGTTTTATTCAAAAGGCAAACTAGAATGGAAAAAGAAGGCAAAAATGACTAAAAGGAATGTATGCGATTCAGAGAAATAGGCGTACATGAAGTCGTGAAGGATAAGGTGATGGAAGATAGGATTCAGACATGGATGACTAATGTGTGTTTGAAGGACAAATAGGGATAAACATGCATGACGCAAATGGGTTATGAAGGGTTTCTCTATAACAATGAGCGTCATGATGTTTATGATGAGTAACAACTCCGTCAAGCTGTTGATCAAAGCATGTTTGTCAAAAGTTTGTTATTCTTGAAAAATCACAGCAACAACAAATGCAATCATCTTTGAACCTATAAAAGGTTATCATTTTCCTGTAGCAAAATGTGAGAGCATCGAAAAATGCAGAAATAAGTGCAAATGCGAGCAATTCAATGAAATAAACTGTGTTGATATACCTGTTGCCCTTGCATACTTGTTTATCTTTGATTGCTGTGACAGTGACTCAAAGAAAACATATTAATGTTAAGCGTAAAGAAACATGTTTTTATTATAGTTTAGGAAGTGAGTAAAAGGTCCATTTGCAATGTTTTGATTTTTATGAGTTTATAATTTATTTATTTTTTATTTTTTTATCATTTTTATGGTTTTTGGATATCAAAATACAAAAATCATGCTAAAAGAAAACAATAACAGTATGGTCTGTCACTCTAGTTCTAGAATTCAAGCAATAATACGATGGATTCAGAAATTTTGGGATTGCATTTAGGGTGGATTCTGGACTATTGTCATTGATTTTCCTAACAGTTGTGCATAGTATGAGTTTTTATTTTTATTTTTCTTCAATCATTCCTGCATGCATGAGTCTCCTTGGGTAATCTGTCATTTCTACAATTTTTATGTACAATCATTACAGTGAAATGAAAACCTATGATAATCCAAAAGAAAAGCATCAAAGTATTCCTTTAACTCATCAAAATCTTGCGTGTAAGATTATTGAGTTTTAAGAAATCACCTTCCAAAAGATGCTGGTATATCTTGTGGGAAAGAATCTATGTGTATATTGAGAATAATGTCATACAGTTGCAGCAACTTCCTCTTGCACACTCCATTCATCTCTTTGTAACCTGCTCACCTCCATGCTTGATCACAAAGGTGCACTCATCAGAAACCAAAAGTGACTCCAATTTTGTGCTTCTCGGTTGTCTGCATCTGCAGCTTCCAGAGAACATAATCAAATTTTGAATGCATTTGTCATAAATGATCGCCTGGAACACATCTAAAGTAGATTATTTTGCTGTAGAGGAACATGATAATAATTTTTTCTCCTATTCTTGTCCAAAATATGCCATGTATCATAAGAATACAAAAATTTGTTAATCTAACACAATTTGAACCAATATCTAATAGTAGCAAATAGAAAGATAAATAATAACTTGGCTTTCTACTCTATCATCGAAGCCTCATTTTCTACATGACGTGCATGATGCAATTATACAAGGGTTGAACGTAACTCGACACCAATCCTCTCTCTTCCACACTCTGGTTTGACACCCACCATATTTAAATTCTTATATGGTATGGATTTGATTAGGTCAACGTGGTGATAGCTGAGTGCAACACATGAGAATCGTTACTCTTAGAGAAAATTTGTGTGCATTCCGCGTCCTAAGGGTGTGAGTGCATGAATTATCTAGGTGACCTCTTCATTTTAGAATAGAAATGATTATAGAGATAGTAATAGGTCAACCCACCTTTGGGACAAAATGACGTTAATGTATGTGGTTTTTTAGTGTTACTTGAAGGTGCGGGGCAGGCAGAGTATCAAGAGATGACAGCTGAAATGCAAAGTTGAGCGCTAAAGCCTCATTTGGGTTTATGTTAAGCACGTACCTTCGCCTCCAATATACACCATACCAGCGCCTTGATGGAGAGGACCGAACAATGAGGCTGTCCAATAACCTATAAGCCGTTTGTCGATGATTAAAGCCCATACTAAGCCTTCATTTTGCATCACTTGGAGCTCAAGATTTACGAGAATTTCAGACTGTGTCCCTCCATACACTGATACCGCCTACACATGTGCACCAGGAGAGGTGTGGCGTGCGACCGACACAAACCCTGGACAATCTAGCTCAAAGCAACCATGGTGCCCTCCTGCAGAAGGAAATTGCCAATCAAGGTGGCCCAGTGCTCGGTGGTGATAGTAAGAAGCCAGGTGATTCATAATGATTTAGGTGCAAGAAACCAAATTGAAAATCCCACCGGAAGTACCGAGATGCTGGTGCAAAGACAGGTGCAAAAGAAAATACTGATGCTAAATCAATAGGAACTCTAAATACAAGCAGAACACCTTTGCCTTGACCTTTGCTTCTGGATTTTACTTTGGCACTGGGTCGAGGTCAGTTCTTCGACTGGATATGAAGCTAGAGGATCTGCTTAATAAATAGAATCGACTGCGAATAATTCATCGTTCTACGCAAACATATTGTTTCAAATCGATTACGAGCATAAGGAACTAATTCACGATCTACCACTTACCCAATAAGTTCGTCTGGATCTCGATCTGGGGATGTTGTTTTACAGATTTAGGATCATCTACTCCAGTTATGCGCAAATGTGGAGGCCCACCAGGCCTTTCTACAAGGGCCATTAAGAGGCTTTCAAGATCAAGGTTGCTGCTGGAGTTAATCGCGCCCGACTTAACTTTAGGACGCTGGCACATTACTTTCAACTACTACTGATTTCATCGTTCCTCTTTCATCGACTGGAAATGTAAGCTCCCGCGTTGGTTGTGATGTTAACCTAGAAATGTGGTATTTCCTACGCATGTTCGCCCTGTGCGTTACCTCAATTTATATATTGTGCGAGAATTGGGTGCCAAAATATTGGGTGGATCCGCATGAATTCGTGATTCCTCTCCGATGGCTCCCAAATATTTCTCTCAAGCTGTATACTTAGAAACGATAGCAACAAAGATCCTTACCTGTCTCCATATCTACGTGATTGTTACACAACACGAGCCTGAATGTGATGCTGTCAATAACTCAAGGCTGTTAGATTAAAAATAACAATCTCAGAAAAAAAATCCGGGAAAGAAAATACCAAAAGATAAGGACGGATCACATTAATCTTAGTTGGGATACGATTGGCAGCAAGAAATTCACGTTGATGGATTCATGCATATACATTTTGTTCAGTACAACGGAGAAGAATGGAATTGCATGGAGAGATATGGAAAGGGAGGTTCTCGAATCAGAAGTTTACAAGGAGAAGGAACTCCTTGAGAACCCTTCTATTGTCTACCCAGACTGTAAGATGGAAACAATGGCATTCACCTGTGTGGATCAGTTTTGATGATCTGCTTCTTGATTCATTTCTTCAGGACTTTGCCTTCGAAAAATTAATTTTGCACAAGTTCATCTGATTTTTCTTTTTTTTCTTGAACGTTGGCGTCTTTCAGATTAATTGAAGCCATTCCATGCTTACGAGCAAGGAAACTTATCTTAGGAGGTAATGTATTAAAATCTTGACATTTTACTGCCCTTCAATGTTTAGAACACTAAGAAATCTGAAATATGTTATGTTCTAAACACTAAAGTTTTCAATAGTGACAATATAATCACGCTATGCAGGCATGATGTATAGCAAGCAACAATAGAGATAGAAGCAACGACTCTGTCCATGATAAGGCGTGCAATGAACTATTTATTGTTTTGTTTGCAGAGTTAATTTCCAGGCTTTGTTAGGATGAGGGGCGAAGGCAAAAGCATGGACTTGCTACCACACAAATCAATAATAACTCAGGTCGAAAAGACACAATTTGATTATGCAGCCAGTGTTTCAGCATATAGTGACATAGTTTCAGAGACTGTTTCAGCAGACCATTTATTTCATTTTGTGTTTTCAGAAAATAAAAAAAAACTTTTAAAAATTTTATTTTGCAAAAATAATAATAAAAAAACGCTAAGAAATCTGAAATATGTTATGTTCTAAACACTAAAATTTTCAATAGTGACAATATAATCACGCTATGAGGCATGATGTATAGCAAGCAAATGTGAGGTAGAAGCAGCGACTATGTCCATGATAAGGCGTGAAATGAACTATTTATTGTTTTGTTTGCGGAGTTAATTTCCATGTGCTTCGTTTAGATGAGGGCGCATAAAAAGTAATGGACTTGCTACTACACAAATCAATAATAACTCAGATCGAAAAGACACAATTTGATTATGTAGCCGGTGTTTCAGCATATAGTGACATAGTTTCAGAGACTGTTTCAGTAGACCATTTATTTCATTTTGTGTTTTCGTAAAATAAAAACTTTTAAAAATTTTATTTTGCAAAATAAAAAAAACGAAATGGACAAAGGTTGATGCTATTTCAAATTGCTACAAAGATCACATGTTTATTCTTAATTTTTTTCTTTGTTCAAATGGATCATTTAGGCATCATTATACTTCCTAAAAAGCCATTGCTTAACCCTTACTTTCTGATCCTCGCCGGGTCACACGAAGCTGAGGTGAGAGAGCATACTTATTCCTAAAACGGAAAATAAAAGTGCAGTAAACCGAAAATAAAGCCTACCTATTCTATACTAATTAGAAATTAGAAAGCAATTACATGTAATCAAACTTCCTAAGTAGCTTACATTCACTTAATAGTAGTATGAATATGTTCTTTCCAATTTCTACAAATGATAATCGGGAATATAAGCATAAATATACAAAAGATAATCTAAAACCTGCTAAAACTCTAAATTATCAAAAGAGAAAGAAAAACTAAATGAATTTAATTTGTTCTTTGAAACCATTGTTCATGAGGCTCCTCAGAGATGTAATTTGTCTCACTCACATCATGTTAGAAGCTTCTCATTGTCCCTCCTCCTCCCTCCCGCTTGCATTCTTCTATGTGCTGATTCATTGTTTGTTTCGGAGGAGTACTCACCTTTCTATCATATCAAGATCTCCCTTCCCCGAAGAGGAAACTCGGCTTTCTAGGATTTGAGTGAGCTATTCCAAGCTTATAATCATAGTTAAACCATGTTACAACATCCAAATCAAAATGAAAACCTGAAAATCAAGACTTACTTCAAACACTCTTGAAACAAACCACTTTGTCAGTAAACAAAAAAAAAAAAAAAAAAAAACACTCTTCAGCTGCTTTTTCTAAGTAGAAACCCCATTGCTAATTGAAATGATTGACACACACTAAAGGATATCTATCTCCTAATAGATAACATGACCCTTTAGTTCCTTCCTTTCTAAGCAATAACCCTTTGACCCTCGTCAATTTTCAGCAATACCTAACAATTGAAATCTACAGAGAACAGACCCTATTAATCCCTTCCATTAAGAAGGAACCCTTCTTAACCCATCTAATTAGCACACTTTGCAGGAAAAATTGAAATCTACAGAGAACAAGGACCTTCTAATCCCTTCCTTCTAAGTAGGGACCTTTAACCCAAATTTAATTAGCAAACCTTGCAGAAACAATTGAAATCTACAAAGAATGGGACCTTCTAATCCCTTCCATAAAGTAGGGACCCTTAACCCCACTCTCACCAGCACACCTAAACAATTGAAATCTACAGAGAAAAAGGACCTTCTAACTCCTCCTTTCTAAGTAGGGACCCTTAACCCAATCTCCTAATTAGCATGCCTGTGTTCAATTGAAATTTACAGAGAACAGGATGTTCCAATCCCTTCCTTTCTAAGTAGGGACTCTTAACCCAAATTTCACTCAGCATACCTTGCGTAAACAATTGAATCTACAGAACAAGACCCTAATCCCTTCCTTCTAAGTAGGGACCCTTAACCCGCCTTTGACTAGCACTCTTGCATAAAAGTAAAATGATACCTCAATCCCTTGTGCTACCCCGGAATAATGCATGCTTCAAAACAATAGGCGAATATATAATGCTATAATAACGCTGTAGTAATTGTCTAACCATTTATTTGTCAATTCGGTATCGTGAAATCGACGTGCTAATATGCAATCAAGCTTAAAGGACTCAAGTAGAACTAATCTAATCTAATCTATAAGTTGCTGCAGTTCAAATCCACCTTAAGAAAGCATTGAAATACTAACTAGGAAAGCATGAAATTGTATAAGGGAAATACAACACGTGAAGAGTTAAATAACAAATGAAATACATGATCTCATACAATATATTAATCTCAATCATATTTACAATAGTCAAATGACAAACATGAAAGAATAACAAAGCTAAAAAATCAAAGCTAAGAATCCCCTCTCCTAATTACCATCACATCCTAATTGAATTATAACCTAATTTTCATGAAGAGAGAGCACCTCTTTATACATGAGAGCCTTGAAGATAAGATAACCATGTCACATATGTGATCCACTATTCTCTCAACCACACTCTCAACTACTTTCCCATTATTACAAGATATGATCCCTTTTAAATCCTCACACATATCTCTCATATATCTAGATAAGATATTCTAACGAAATCTCCATGATCTTCTCCTGAAGAGTATTTGAATAATTATCTCTTTTGGAATGATGGAAGATGTTCAAGAAGTCTCTTTGAATTAATCCATCCACATATTTGTTGGTTGTGGAGCCCGATTATCTCCTTGATGCGTGAGGTCCTTTGCTTCAACCGTGGTCTATACCCCATAAAATGCATTAATCTAGAGCATGTAAGCACTCTTCCACGCTGAGAGTGTGGAGGGGGGTATCCCTGCTGGTCCGGGGTCCATCCCTCGACCGGGGTCTGGAGTTTTGCCCCAATGGACGGGCTAAGCCCCCAAAGCAAAAATTGCCTTATAAAAAGTATATTGTAATTTCTATTGTTAAATATGGATCGCTCCATTATAGTCGCAGATCTAATTCAGAGATTAGTGCTAGGTTTTCCCTAGAAGGCAACCCTTTATGAGGGAAATGTATTTTGCAGCTATGTATCCAGGGTGAATATTGTATTTCGAGAGAGGAGACCGTGAGAGAAAGAAGAGGAAGTTAAATCGGGTTTTGTTGTAGGCCATCCCTTCATTTGTCGGATAATAATAAAGAAAGGACCCCGCAATTTCTCCGGTGACATAGCTCCACATCATGAACCACGAACCGCACCTTGGTATTGTGTGTCTCTGCATTTTGTTTCTATTTGTTTGTATTTTATCGCTTCCTCATATCCCTCGTTTTCTATTAACAACTGGCACGAAATGAAGGTAACCTCACAAGCAGAGTGCAGGGTTCTTTGGCTCTGGGAGAAATGTTGGAAGACGGAAAGTTTAGGGTCAAGAAATTTAAATGCACCCAAAACTACCGCCATAAGATGCAGATGAAGACTATTTATAACGTGGCTGATCTATTCCCACCATTGAGGAGTAGCAGACAGCTCTACGCCATGAAGGACTCTAAGACCGAGATTTTGATGAAAAGGCTCTAGGAACCATAATCGACATGGAAGGGTCATCAGATCATTGGTGATAGCCGCATGAGAGAAGGTAGGTACATTTGATCTATGTACTGGTAATACTGAACCTTCTATATCTTTAGCTTCTAAAAAAGTGGATACAACACTATGGAAACATAGACTAGACACATGTGTGAGAAGGGTATGTAGATCCTCACAAAATAAATTTGTTGCCGATCTTAAACAAATTGATTTGACTTCCATTGTGCTCATGGAAAACAAAAGAGTTTCCATTTCCGTAGCCCAAAAGAAAAGAAGAATGAAAGGTTCGGAATTGCATACATTGTATTGGGGACCAACCTGCATCATCTCTGCGGCTCATTACTATATGTTACTTTTTATTGATGATGCAAACTAGAAAAACTTGGGTTTAATACATTCAACAAAAATCATAAGTTTTGATAATTTCTTTTAAGAAATGGAAAGTTTTAGTTGAGAATGAGACAGAAAAGTTTGAAGTGTCTCGACGATAATGGAGGTGAATACCGCAGTAAGGAGTTTGATAATTACCTTTCATAACATAGGATCTCAGAGAGAATAGCTCAATGAATTCACAAGAAATGGTGTTTCGTGAAAGGATGAACAGTATCATGGAGCGGCAAGGAGCGAGATTACGTTGGTTTGCCCTTACTGCCTCATGATGTCAGAGATATCATTGTTTACTTAATAAACAGAGGACCTTCAAGCTCTTGGATGGTAGAATCCCAGAGGATGAATGGACAGGAAAAAAAAAGGCAAACTATTCTTTTTTGAAAACTTTCGCTGTGAAGCATTTGTCCATATTGATAAAGAAAAATAGAACAAAGCTTGAGGTAAAATCCAAGAAATGTACCTTTATTGATATGGTGTTAATGATTTTGGTTATCGCTTATGGGATTATGTGAAAAATAACAAACCAGAGTAGAGATGTCATATTCAATGAGAAGGTCATGTAAAAAGACCAATTTCAAGGAAAGAAACGAGAAAAAGAAAAAAAAAAAAAAAAAAAAAAAAAAAAAAAAAAAAAAAAAAAAGGAAATTCCAAAGGAACCTCGAAATCAAAATGTACAATGTTAGGAGCAGAAGAAACATGTACCTCAAACACCTAGAAGTGTTGTTAGAATATCTAAAGGTGTTAAGTGTACCCCCTAACGCATACCTTCATTATATTATTTATTGTTGGACTGATTCTAGTGAACCGTAATGTTATGAAGAGGCAACGCAAGTAGACACAAAAAAGAAGTCGGAGCAAGGAATGAAAAAGGAAATGGACTCTGGAAATGTCGCACTTTGGGACTTTGTCTGCCTTGCCTCACTTTATGCATCAATAGTATAATAAATGGCTTCATGTTGAAGGAAGAAGATGGAGGAGAAAAGCATATGCGCTAGACTTTGTTGTAAAGGGGGTCACCAAAAAGAAAAGTTGTATAGATTTTGACATTTTCTCCGTTGTTAAAATGACTTCAATCTTAGAACTATTTTAAGTCTCAGGGTAGTAGAATATCGCATCTTGAATAGCTTAGATGTAAAACAACTTTTCTCCATGGGGATTTTGAGTAAGAGATTTATATGTAGCAGCCATGTGGGTATGAGGTCAAAGGAAGGAGAATTTGGTATGCAAAGGAAGAAGAGCTTGTATGCCCAAAGAAATCTCCGGTAGTGGTATTTGAAGTTTGACAGGCTTCTACACAGAATGTGGTTATAGTAGATGTCATTCCCATCAATCAGGTTTATTTTAAAAGGCTAGAAATGGAAGCTTTATTATGTTGCTATTGTATGCAGTGGATGACATGCTTGTTGGAGGGTCTAATATGCAGATATAAATTGCTCAAGAAGAAATTGTAGCCAATTCATTTTAAGTGAAGGAAGGATTTGGGTGCCGCAGCTGAAAAACTTTGCATGCAGAATAAATAAGAGACAGGAAAATCGCTAACCCATACTGTCTCGTGGTGAGTACACAGAAGGTGTTGAGAGGTTTGAAATGCTAATGAAAACCGCTTAGTACAACTCCTTTGGCCAACCATTTTAAATTAATCTAAGGAAATGTGTCCCAAGACACGAGGAGATGTAATACATGTCCAGTCCCATATTCATCAGCAGTCATAGCTTGATGTATGCAAATGGTTTGCACAACTGTGACATTGCACATGCAAAGGGAGTTGTGAGCGTGTATATGAACAATCCAAGTAAAAAAAATTGGGAGGCAGTAAAGTGAATTCTCAGTATTTTAGAGGTGTACCACTACACATGCATTATGTTTTGGAGGTTCGCATTAATCTTCTGCTGTGGATATGTTGATCTGGATACAGTAGGTGATAAAGACAGAGGGAGGAGCACCACAGGGTATGTTTCATTATAGGTGGAACAACAAAGAAGTTGGGATTTCAAACCTAAAAGGTTGTTCTGAATCTCAACAACAGAGGTAGAGCGGTTGTCATATGAGAGGCTAGTAAAGAGGATGATTTGGTTACAAAGGTTTATGGAGGAATTGAAAGAAGCAGAGAACAACAAGTTGTACTGTGATGCTAGTGAGGACATTCACTCCAAAGAATTCAACCTTCCATTCAAGACTAAGAATATACAGCTTGGGTACCAAATTACACGACTGGCTCTAAAAGATGGACAATTGAAGTCGGAAAATATACACTCAGTCAACTGCATATGTTACAATGTGTTGAGACCTGTGAGAAACCTAGTTTTGCTCTGGGCCACTTGGTCTTCAAGATTGAAGATGAAGATGAGAAATTTGTCAGTCCAAGAAGGTTCAAAGTCCATCATATACAACAACAAGGAGTTGTTGAGATCAAATACTCAAGTGGGAGATTGTTGGTTGTGGAGCTCGACTATCTTCCCTCTCGATGCAGAGGTCCTTTGCTTTCTCACTTGTCTATAATTCCCATAAAGTATTTACACCGTGGCGGCTGTACACTCTCTTCCAATGGGAGTGCAGGGGGTACCCCTTCTGCTGGTCCATCCCCAAATTTAGGGTCTGGGCAGCGGGTTCGGCTAAGCCCCCGAAGCAAAAATTGTTTTATAAAAGTATATTGTAATTTCATTGCAACTGACCGCTTATTATAAGGTCGCAGATCTAATCTAGAGATTATGTTAGGGTTGTTTTCCCTAGAAGGCAACCTCTTTATGAGGGAAATGTATTTTATGGCAGGTAATGAGGGTGAATATTGTATTCCAGAGAGGAGACTGTGAGAGAAAGAAGAGGAAGTTATAGTGGGTTTTGTTGTAGGTTGTATCCCCTTCATTTGTTGGATAATAAAGCAAGTACCTAGGAATTTCTCTCATGGACGTAGCCTACACCGGGTGAACCACGTGAATCATGTGTCTCTCTGTATTGTGTGTCTTCTTCTCAGATTTTTGTTTCTTCATTTGTTTTATTTTATTGCTCCACGCTTCCGTTTCTGCACAATATTCCTACACATTACAAAGCTCACATAATTGAGATATATGAAAACATGTATATTTTCTCTAATATTTAATCATAAATTCACTTTTATACTAAAATGAATAAAGTGGAAAATAATAATGTGAAACCCAAAATGTATTTATGAAATGATATGACGAAGGTTTAAATGGGCGATGAAATGTAAGGAACAGTGAAGGAAAAGGTGGATGAAAATACGACATTTATGAGTCCCAACAACATGTACAATGTTGTTGGGGAATGGGAGGTGAGGGAGACAGAGAGATTTTGTACCCTTTACCCATTATTGTAGCTGACTCATAAATTATGGAATGTAGGCCTCCTTAAGTATTGTGAGGAGGATACATCCCTGAAAGGGCACTCCAAGTTGTTGGTTCATCTGATCCATCGATGGTATATACATCAATAACATTTTCGTGTGGGTCCTGATTAGTGGTACCATCCCAATGAGGAGGATATTTAATTTATCAATAGACATCCAGGAGAGGGGAGGATTTCCCAAGTTCCCAGATGTCCCAGTAGTGTTGTAGTAGATATCTTGTTCTATGTAATTTCATCAAGTATTTGGGTTGATGTACTTCCTGCTCCTGGGATTTTCGTAGTTTCTAGTGGAAGGCTATGATCGCTTTGGTGCATAGGAGGTTGTAGCACCTCTCATCATTGATGACCATAACATAGTTTACCAGTGATGGGAAGCACATTATCTTCCCTTTTTTGTATTATGTTGATTTGTTGGTACAGAGGCCACATTGTATCATATGGTCTGCCATTTTTAAGGGTAGTTTTGTATAGTGCTAGACAAATGTTGTGCTATGATACATTGGAGGTTGAACTTCCATTTTTCCTAAGAGATATTTTTTCATTTTTGGAGAGGTTCGGAGGAGGATAATCTCGTCACCATGAAGGTCAAATGAGGTGGACCTCTTTTTTTTTGTCAGCCTGCTAGGCCGAGGACTCATGTGCGAAGGGGCCAACTAGAGTTTCCAGCTAGGATTTCCCCAGAAGCACTGGGATGACTAGATAGTGAGGTGGATTACATGTTTGTCATGGTCCCATGTACTTACCAGGTTTGGATTGGCGAGGATGTCCAAAAATCCTCTTCACACCAGATGATCCACCAAATGACAGAGGTAATATTAGTGTTTTGTTTAAAATAATATCGTTTCATTATATTGTCTTACTTAATTAGAATAAAATTAATTATAACACATTCTTTAACTTGTTTTATTAAATTGTTTAATGAAACTATGTAATTATTGTTGTATACTATATGTTTTGTAGATATTGGCACTTTCATTGGGGATGTGCCTCCTCCCCCATCATGTGACGATGAGGAGATGATACTTGAGGTTGTGGCGGGTCAAGGTTCTCTAGTGCATATACTCAATGACATGCACCATAGGCCATATACATGATTCATGTTAGAGTTGGGTGACCGACTTTGTCCACTTTTGACTGAGGTGGGAGTCCACCCTTTGTTGATGCAAGACATCAAGGTAGATCCTATGCTCTTCGAACTTTGGAGGGAGATGTCGTGTGATTTGATGTCTCTCATGTTTCATATCATCAGAGATACTAGGATACTAGCAGTGAGGAGGGCTCCCGATGATAGGCACAAATCCTCTTCCAATACGACTCGTTCATCCAGTATGCCATTGATTGATGAGGGTGGTCGTGATCCCTCTCCACATCCTCCTCTTCCTTCACCTCACCCATATCATGAGTAGGAACCACATATTCCTCCTCGTCCTATTTCACCTAGCCTAGATGAGTAGGTATGAACTATTCCTCATCCTCCTCTTTCACCTCACTTAGATGTGCAGGAAGGACCTATTCCTCCACTGCTTATTTTTGGTGAGATATTCGACGAACCACTTCCTCCTAACCATCCATCATCTTCTACTACATACCAGGCCTCCACTACTATTGTAGATATGAAAATTATCCCATTGAATGGACCAAATATGTTATAATAGTTATTTGACTTGTTCATTATATATATATGTTGATGTACTTAATTTATATGTTGATGTTGATGAGAAATAAAGATAACAAAAAGATACAACAACAATATTAATGATGAAATAAAACATGTATATATCACTCTTTGTTGTCATCACCCTCATTATCTTACTTTCTTGGCATGACAACATTGTTGTTCCCAAAAATATGTTTTGATCTAGGGTCGTGTCTTAACACGAACCACAAATCCCTATCCAAGACATCTGGGTAAAAAAACACTTGGTTGAAGTGTTTTAGAAAAAAATAAGGATCATTACCTTCATCCCGCATCTTTATAGAGTTGATACATATCAACCCACTATCACAATATTCCTTTACATTATTCTGATAAAAGGTGTCCCACCATTTGCACCTAAAAATAACACATTGGAAAGAAGAGAAGTCCACTTGAATGATCTCTTGTATATTTCCAACATAACCTAACATCCCCCATATTAGGTTTTGATCGCGGTGGCTAGAATGACTAGATTGGTCGAACTCGACTTCCACTCCACAGTCTTGTATCATGCATCCATCATCGACATCCTCAGTGCGAAACAAATGTCCATATTCCCACATAGATGGGAACAAATGCATCTATAAAAAAGTGAAAAATTCACCGTGTCATGTGTCTAATAAGATGACCAATAAAATATAAAATATAGATATTACAATTCAAAGGTGCATTATGAAGTTAAAACTGTATACAAAGACATTATTACCGAGTTGCTACACCCAATCCCTATGTTTATTACATCCTCTTCAGCACGCAAGTAACGACCAGACGCACCTTATTTCTCTTTGACTTGGTCAACAACCCAACTAGTGGGGCATATCATTGGAATATTTTATTTTAAATGATCAAGATAAGACATGCTTCTACCATTCAACTTTCTAAATGATTTCATGTCACTGTCATATTTCCTCCTCTTCTATTCATACAATGTGACCCATAGTTGTGTTGCCTCCGTATTTTAAAGAATGAATTTATTGATGGAATATATATGTATATATATATATATATATATTTCCATGAAATCAAATCGACATATAGTACATATCAGATCAAAATATACATTATGAAGTTTAGTGTGAATAGTTACAGTGTAGAAATTTGACAAACGATAAGTCACTTACTCTTTATCAAACGTCTTTTTCCATATGTTTCGAGAAGCTCTCATTCTCTTTTGTCTTCATCCCTTTCATCATCCCAAATCACCACACTCAGTGTGTTGTCGATTTTCTTGATGTACTCACTGGAATAATAGAAAGGCTCATATGATATGTACCCCTCTGCCATAGGCCCCTTCTGCTTTTCCCTTTCTCGAAAAAATCTTTTCAATTTCTTCATGTACCTCTCTAAGAAGAACATCCAATGACAGGATACCACTCTGACTAATTCAACCTCATCTATTAAGTGAATTATAAGATGAAACTACAAGTCCATGAAAATCGTTGGAAGTTATTTCTCAAACATATAAACAATCTCAACTATCTCTTGATGCCATCGTGGAATGCTATCCATATGAATCTCCTTTGATGTGATCCAACATACAAATGCAAATAATTTAGATATGGAATGTTGTAGGTCCCGGTGGAAGTCATGGTTCACACACTCACTTACGAGCAAAGGATAATGACACTGCAAATTAAACACATACAAAATTAATTATGTTTTATCGTCTCGCATAAATTTATAAAAAAAATACTAAAATCATGTTTTTGACATACGTACTCTTATAATTTTCAAATGGTCATGCGATTTTAACCCTGAAAAATGGTCTTCCACAGTGAAGACCCATATAAAGAAGGCACCTTCACACTATTGGAGTTACTTCACACACACCTAGGATTTATTTTTCCTAAGGTTTTTCCTTATTTATTAGTCATAATTAGTCATTATCAAGTCTCCTATATTTTAGGGGAGAATATTCCACCTCGGGAATATTCTCTTTCAGTTGACACTTTAGTTTGACTAGTTGAGTTGAGTCTAGATGGTGCATTGGTTTTGTGACCATGCAACATTGGTATCATCACCATGATAATGTGCAGTTGCCTTCGAATCATCACCAAAATGACGCATTACCCTTGATTCCTTGATATACTCCACACTACACTTTGTTTAGTCAGTTAACTGAAGACTAGTTGACTAGTTAAGTAAGCTAGGTGGCAGTTCACTCTTGTAACTGCCTAAGAGACTAGAATAGGTAGAAATTCACTCTCGTAACTACTGGTGTGTGTGTCCAGATCACTCTATACCACCACTATGGCGAGTTGGTTATCCTCCAGTGTGAATTCATTGAGTTATACAGAGTATATCATGTGTAAATTATTCATTATTCATTATGGTTAATGAGAATTCTTCTATTCTTTCTCTCCTTCTTCTTCTTTCTCAATTTCTCTCTGCAAATGTGTGTAGTATTTTCTAGATATATATATTATGTGAAGGTTCAAAACATTTACATGGTATCAGAGCCAATGTACTACTAAGAAAAATCTACACCAAAATGTTTTGCAGGTACAAAAGATTGAAGACAACGAAAATATGGATTTCCAAAAAGAATTCATTCTTACACCTTACAACTACTTTGTATGGAAGAAGAAAATATCCATACATCTCCAACCCAGAGCATTGTATAGGTTAACCTTGAATATAGATACAAAACCGATATCATACATAGAAAAATCTAAGTACTTAAATCGAATGGATGAAGCACTCAAAACAATTTGCAGTCTTATTTCTCTCTATCTCCTTTTTCACATATCTTCATGTAAGACTCCCAATGAAGCTTGGAACACCTTGGAAGGGATATTTTGAAAACATGATGAGATGAGGGGACACATGCTGTAGGTGAAATTTCTCACATTGGATCCAAAAAGCTTCGACAATATCCAATATTTCTTTACAAAATTCAAGGATTTACCGTCACAACTCAAAGCTTGTGGGGTTGATAAATCTAAGGAGGAGAAGAAAATGGTTCTCACCATTATCTCCAAACTTGGTCCTGAATTCTCTGTTTTCATATCAACATTCCATTATATCAGATTCGCCTCTGGAGCCACCTAGAACATGCCTTCTCTTGAGTATCATCAACATGGGAAAAATCAAAGGCCCAAAGGCACATGCACTTACTATGCAAGATGGCAGCCAAAAATATCATAAATATAAAGATAAAAAAAAAATGAAAGCTCATGCACATTCGAAGAAGGAAGGGTGCACAAAACCCTTCACTGATGCCTCCAGATCCAAAGGGGGAAAGGGAAGAAAAGGGGAAAAATGCACGTACTGTCACAAAGGATTCCATCCAGAATCCGCATGCATGAAAAGAAAAATAGATATAATGTCTCAAATAATTCAGAAAAACAACCTTAGAGATCACATCCCCGAGGGTGCCAAGAAGAAGAAGGAAAAAGATATGAATCCCAAGAAAGGCAATTCTAGCCATGCCTTGATTGGCATCAACTGCTCACCCGATGCTTGGATCATATATTTAGGAGCATAACATCACATGGCTACCTCAAAATAAGTCTATTCTTATTTGTATGCATGCAAAGGTCCTCCTATTATGATGGGGGAAAACTCTTCTGTCAATGTCACCGACAAAGGAAGGATTGAACTCAACAACGAAAGCTTCGAGAATGGACTGCACGTTCCCAAATTTTCCATCAACCTTCTCTCCATGTATCATATGACGAATTATGGCATTGGAAACAAATTCATATTCACACCAAATTCCGTGGACATATACGACATGCAAACCAACTCCAGGGTTTCTAGTAGTGAGGTAAATCATCAATCTAGATTGTATACATTTTCTGAATTCATTTAACCTCATTCTTCTTTACTACTTACTGATGTTGATGAAATTAGTAGGATATGGAACAAGATGTTTGGACATTTGAATTTCATATACATGAAATAAATTAGCAAACAAATATTGGTTGATGGTCTACCAGACATCCATTTCTCCAAGGGATTATGTGAGGGATGTGTTCTCAGAAAACACCCTTAAGAGAAATTCGACAAAGGAAAGTCTTAGAGAGATTTTGCACCTTTAGATCTGATCCATAGAGACCTTATGGGTCATTTTATGCATCCATCCATTAGAAAAGAGATGTTTGTTCTCATTTTTGTTGATGATTTCTCATGTTTTACATGGATCTACTTTCTCCGGCAAAAATCTAAGGTCTTTCAACACCTCAAAGATTTCAAAGCCCTGGTTGAAACACATTCTGGAAAGAATATCAAAGTCCTCTTGTAACATACCCAGCCACCCAC
>SNQJ01S0196591.1:0-10921 GCA_010110895.2 Picea sitchensis
AACCTCAAGACATATATTCACCTATTTTACCATTCATGAAAGATACCAAGCTATTACCCACCAAAAAATTGCTCCTCGGAATACATAGATGAACAAATCTAATTTATCTTCCGATAGAAACTTTCCGATAGTACTATTGAAAAGTGTTCTATCAAAATCATTATCGTTGGGAGGATTTTAACCCTTGTAATATCAAGTATGACGATGCCATTTCTGATAGACCTTACTTCGATGCATACATTTCCTCAAAGACATGGAGTGTTTTCCCTATATCTACATGTTAGGAGAGTATTGGTCTTCAAGAGTTGGCCTTCTTGTTAAACCACAATTGCATAAGAATGGGCCCTTTATGGGACATGAAAATGAATATGCAAGGTGTGATTGGATGGATAATATAAATATCTAAAATCTTCAAACCCACCATAGGTAAAACATTTCATTAAATAAGCATGATTATTGAGGACAATATATTCCTTGATACCTTTCTCATCAAAGTTAGAAAATAGCATGGAATTCCCCTCTCTTATGAATATCCCTTCCTATAGTACCATTGAAAGGTTGTATGTCAAATTCACTTTTAAAATTAAATTTCCCTTCTGAAAAATTCCCTTTATGACAACACAAAAATAAATGACAAAGATAGGGTAATCTTGGCACAATGTGTAACATTTTCTCCTCGACACATTTCCAAATTCCAAAAAAGGAATATTCCTTGATACCTTCTCATTGGAACAAATAATTTCCATATACGTTTCCCTCTCTGGTGGCAACACATTCTAATAGCACCAATATAGTCCCTACTATCGAAGTCAAATATTTAGTGTTAATTTCCTCTCTAATTGGAAACCTTCATATAGGACATAAAAGAACAAGATCGAAATGACTTGTAATGTCTCTTGTATGGCACACGTCGATATCTAGAAACAAATATTCCTCAATACCTTATCATCAGAATGAAGGTCAACCACATATATTTTCCTTTCTAACAATAACTCACTCAAATAGTGTTATTGAGAAAAAATTTCTTGATTGATCTTCTGATTTCTATGCCTCTCATACAAGCATATAGTAATCTATACCTTGGAATGCATTAATGGTGAAGTGATTTTAAACCTTCAAATGAGTTATCCTCCACTCAACATTAATTACAAAGGGTTAGGGTAATTTATATATACCCAATACCTTGTAAACTCTAAATAACTCACTAGACATTTCTAAAAACATGTGAAAACTTTACTTTTCATACTTTGAATGCAAATTAGCTTCGAGCCTCGACCTGACTTAAAATAATAGACATGTGATTAGCATAATTTCAATTTTCTATAATTTTGTATCTGTTTAGTAAGCTTATGTGATTTTTTTTCATTAAAGGACATTACATAAACACCATGTCGTGACCTCAAACAAGAAAAAGGAAAACCCTGTAGAAAATGTGTATGCTCTTGAATAGGCACCTGCACTAGTTATGAATCTAAGTGACATTTTGGTTACATATACCAATTATCACAATGGGGTAGATCATTGTTTGAGGGATTGTCAACACTGGATATTTCCCACTAGAGGAAAAGAATTCATAAGTTTATTGGAATATCGATAAAAGTTTCATTCACCTACTAGTTTCCCTTCCAATGTTGTTTCCCTAAAATGATGTAGAAAAATGGTGTCTCAAACATATTGACGAAAGTATAGGTAAAATCATGAGAAAATTAGGAATCCATATAGCATTGTTGAGGCTCGAATACATAATCCTAAGATACGACCTTCCAGAGCCCGTGGTTTCCTTAAAGGAACCATTTATGAGGAAATTCAACAAGGACAAAAAATATTTTTCTTAGTTGATGTAGGATTAGTGGTGGGACAAAGAAAACAATTTGAGGCAAGGACAAAGGTTAATCCTTTCATAGGAATTCAAATATCCCTATAGAACGTTAAATATGTTGATATGAAATATTTATGGAGAAGAGAAGAGAACTTGTTTTCATATGGAATGGTTGACAATGGCCTACACTATAGTAAAGACATGACAACTCTTCAATTGGGATGACATACTAACCTTCAATATCTTATAGAACCTTAGGAATATCCTAGGTATGAGAAAACCTAGTTTTTACATGTCTACATACCTCATTGATGTTCTATGCTCTTTGTTAGAAAAACATGATAGAGTTGGGACCAACATCAACCACTTGTGCATGTTTATTGTTCATAACTATGGGATACAAACTATAAGAAATACATTTATGACATGTGATTGTTTCCTTTCCCCCTTGCATACCATTTTTTTTGGATATCCAACATATAGAATGTCAAAGGAGGCCATGGACGGTTTGAAATATATAAAATGCTGGTATTTAATCAAGTAGTAGACATACATAAGGTTTTATGGGAACATCGAGGCCCCACACCTCCTTCATAAATATCTCCTCGATACGCTCTTTATTTGGGAGATTTCTTACTGAACCATTGGAACATTAATAACCTTTCTCCTTTCAGGCAGTAGTAAAAATATCTATCCCACATTCCCTGTTAATGTAGGAAATTAAATATTGTTAAATGGTCCTCATGCTAGAAAATAAGCAAAATCCCTGCAAGAGATATGTTTGTGCCTAGGATAACCCAAATGAAATGACTTAGAAAACCTAGCACTCAATCATGTAAAATTTGTTGGCCTCAGTAACCCTATTATACATGTACCAAAATTGATCCAAGTGGATATTGGTGGCCACCCACCTATTCCAACTAGCTCATCTTGGCAGTATCTCAGTTTGGCATTTTTTTCCTAGTTTTCAAGTCCTGAAATTTTTGGGCTGTTTTGAGGCCCGAATAGTGTTTTTAGGGCTCTCCATAGTCAAAATGTAGATGAAGTCAGAGCTTGATAGAATAATGTCTATTCCTCAGATAGACCCTTCCAACACATTATCATGAGCCTAAAACGAGGATTGTATGCAAAATTAATGACCACGATAAGTTGATGTACCAACTTAACCCAATAGGGCCCACATGACTTTTGGTGCTTCATCTCCTAGGGTTACGTTTTTGGATGTCTAGGGTTTCGACATTCATTTTTATTGTAAAAATAATTTTAGAGCCTCATTGTACTCATCTAATTGTGAATTAGCATAGCCTTCACATCTTTTCTTATAGATAAGCTACCACCATTATAGCAAGCTTGTTTCAGTCTTCATTTTATAGTTTCAACATATTTCTTATTTAATAGAAGTCAATTTTTATTGTATCTATGTTATGATTCATTCTGTCTCTGTGTTAATATTATAAATATGTGTTTCATTTTGTTCCACTCATAAATGTGGATTAGTGATATCAGAGAAGTTTTCTCCTTATCGTTTTTAATGCATGTCCCCGACGAGGTCAGGGTATATAGAGTTGGGTCTCGAGCTTGTTTCTCTTGAGGACAACTTCTATTGGAGGTCCAAGAAAACTTCCATGGTGGGAGGAAATAAAGATGATGGGACAAGATATCCTTTGAAAATATTACTCGAGGAATCCCTCGAGTGATAGAGGATCGAGATGATGGAAAACTTTTCAAAAATCCTTCGACGACTACCGACAGTGACACATCTACCCAAAGCGGAGGCACTGCCCCCTTTAAACCTTCTAAAAGGGTATTTTCCTACCCACAACTTTTCCGATAGAGAAAATATTACATTTGCGATCCTCAAGGTTGTCCCCCATGTCAAATATTGTCGGGATAATTTCTGTGAGTGAAAGGAAATAGAGGGATCCACATTGCTTGTAGTTTCACCCACTTAGGGTTCCTTCATGGATTCTATTAAGGAACAATAGTACACTATTGGAAGTTATGATGACTTGTATACAAAGTGGACCACTCTGTGGCAGGAAAGAGACCAAATAGTGTTAGAGTTCACCAATGTTTTCCATACCTTTTGGGCCAAGTTGGGTATCAAATATTTTGAGTGACATATGTCTATCAAGTATTGAGGTGATCTACATAGATACATCCAGATATAAATGAAGTTTTTGTTCATCTCATCCTTGGACGTGGCCTATTGATATGCTATCAAAATTGAGAGGAAGCTTAAACAAAATACACGGGAGTTTGGGTCTAGGAACCCCTCATAGAAGAAATAGATAAAGAGCATCCCCAAACCACAAAAAAAAGTGAAAAGAAAATAGGTACAACATTAGGACAACTGGTCTAAGCCGCAAATAAAGAAGGACAATGAAAAGATGAAAAAAGACATCGGGAAGTGGTGCGAATTCCATAAGATATCCTATCATAGCAATGTTGATTGTCATTCAAAGAAGTCATTGGTGGCAGAGGTGAAATCCTCTGAATCATATGTGGGTTCTGACTTAGAGTTAGAACCAGGAAAGTGGATATCGATTATTGACGCAGAACCTAGTACCACCATTTATACCACTAAGATCCATCCCAATGAACCTAATGAGCCAGAGGAAGATGAGCGACTCCTTCATTTACAGATGTGGGTGAAGGGTACTCCATTTCACTTCATAATTGATAGTGGTATCTAGAATAACCTCATCTCAGTAGAGGTCATCAAGCAGTTGGACCTACCAATAATGTCACACCTACAACCATACACCATCGAATCGCTCTGCAAAGCAGGCGATCTTCACATCAACCAACAATGTCTCTTTTCCCACGACATCAAACCCTTCAAAGATGAGGTATGGTGTGATGTCACTCCCCTTGAATTTTTTGAAGTTATTTTGGACCAACCTTATTTATGGAAACATCATATTGTATATTATTATAGGATTCATAGTGTTATTATTACTTTGAACAAAACATTGTATAGGATACCCAAGGTAGTCCCACCTACTGCCATTTCCTTGATCTCTTCCAAGTAATGAAGGAAGGTCATCTCTCAGACCGGGTAGTTTGTTTTATTCATGATTATTTCTCAAAGTGAGTGAAAGGTTGTAGCCACATCCATGGCATTTGGGGTCAATCTCTCCATGCAATAGAAGAAAGTGGATAAGGTCGTAGAAGAATCTAAATACATATTCTCCTCACCCACTAAGGTACCTCTACACTATTAGGTCAAGCATTCAATCGATCTAGCCCCTGATGCACCACTATCTAATGGACCAATCTATCATCTCTCTATGTTAGAAAACAACGAGATCAAGCGTCAAATCCAAGAAATTCTCCAAAAGGGGCACATTTGACCTAGATCATCACCATGTAGAAGCCCAATTGTGCTTGTATAGAAGAAATACATGACTTGGTAACTCTTCATCAATTACTGATCCCTAAATAAAATCATAGTCAGGAACCGATACCTGATTCCCCAAATGGACAATCTCCTTTACCGACTCAAGGGGGAAAAATACTTCAGTAAGATTGATCTGAAGTATGGCTACCATCAGGTCCCAATAGATTAGATAGATGTATGGAAAACTTCCTTCAAGTCCAAAGAAGGTCTTTTCGAATGGTTGGTCATGACTTTTGGTTTGACGAATGCCCCAACCAATTTCATTAGGATTATGGACGATATCTTGTAGCCTTTCACTAATTCTTTTATGGCGGTGTATATGGATGACATTCTCATCTACATCAAGACTTGGGAAAAACACTTCCAATGTATTCAACAGGTTCTACACACTCTTAGACAACATAAGCTATACGCAAATTTGGAAAAATTCTCCTTCGGCATGGACATGGTCCAATACCTAGGCTACACTGTTGGGGAGCATGTGGTGCATTTTGATCCCACCAAGATACAGGTAATTCTTGACTAGCCAACCCCAACCACACTCACTGAGCTTCAAAACTTTTTAGGCCTTGCCAATTTCTATTGCAGGTTCATGTTGGGATTCTCCCATATTGCATAGGACCTCAACCAAGAAAACATGGGTGGTGGAAAGGAAAATTTCATGTGGGGCCTGTCACAACAATAAGTGTTCGATGATTTGAAGAAATGCTTGTGCTCAACCCCAGTGCTCTCATTACCCAACCTGCAACAACCCTTTGAGATCAAGATAGATGCTTTAGACTATACTCTGGGTGCAATTTTCACTCAGCAAGGACACCCCGTGGCATATAATATTGAGACATTATCAAATGTTTCCTATAAGTATCCTACCTATGAAAAAGAAATGTACTCCATTGTGCAAGCCTTCTGCCAATGGAGGAATTACATTCTCGGGAAGGTCATCCAAAATGATCATAAGCCATTGTAGTTCATGCAGACACAGGGAAAATTGCAGAATGACCACCATCAGAGGTGGTCCACATACTCACAGTAGTTCCATCTCAACATCAAGTATAACACAAGAATCACCAATCACGTTGTTGATTGCCTTAGTCACCCTCTAGTTACAACACTCACCATGGTGCTAAACTCCTATGGCCACGAGACCTCCGAGTGGCCCCAACTCTATGAGAGAGATCCTAACTTCTCTACCACCTACCAAATGCTAGGATAAAACATAGTTGTCACTGATTTCCATCTTTAGGATGGTTTTGTTTTTCCATCTCAGCCATCTCTGCATGCCATCAATTGAGCACACGAAGATGATTTGGGAAGCCCACTATAGTTGGGTGGCAGGACACTTCAACATTGAAAAGATAGTGGTAGTGTTGTAGCAACATTTATATTGGCCAAAACTTCGACAATATGTCTGCAAGTAGATCAGGTCTTGCACTCCCTAAGTGTTATAGCCCTAAATTTCTCTACACATGCATACCTGGCCTTTGGCCCTCTTACTTGCATTTTTTTCCAATCCATCATTGAGGTTGCTCTTCTAAAAAACCCATTTTTTGAATATATGTGCACCCTACACCAATACTTCCCACGTACATATGCATGTTTCACCACTACTTCCCACATACATATGCATGTTGCACCACTATATCCCTCGTGCATACACATGTTTCACCACTACAACCAGTGTATACTTGCAAAATTTGAAAAAAATAAAAAGTTGCAAGGAATTCATTGAGATTACAGGTTATTGGGTAGTTTCCCAACAAATCCACCTCCTATATCCCATCACCCAACCAAATAAACATCATTTTCCCATATAAAATGAGGTGTTCGAGTCTCATTTTACATCTAGACATAAGAACAGTGAAACTCTACCCATTTCACATCTCCTCCTTGCCCCAAGTAATTGCAAGTCTTTTGTAAGAATTTCCCCTGCATTTATGAATTAGCCCTTCTTCCTCCATCAGAAACCCATTCACTTCCCAAGAAGAGATCCGAAGGTTGAGAGGAGAAGTCGGACATAGGTGCACTGGGAGCTTGGTGAAGAGTAGCTCAGACTAGGTTCATGGAGTAGTAGCTGACTTTGTTTGTAAAAGGTATAATCATTGAATTATCAATAAAATAAGTACGTTTCCTATCCCAAATCATGGTGTATTGAATGTTTGTAATGGTTTATGTTTTAATATTCTAACATCTAACCCTTATTTGTATATGAATTACATGCTTGTATATTTTTGTTTGTTTATATTTGAATGTAGGCCAGCCTTGGGAGGAGGCGTGCAGTCAGTGAAGCTATCAAGTGCGAGAGGATCATCAACGTACATAGAGTAGAGGTACAGTTACCCGAT
Organism: Picea sitchensis; assembly: GCA_010110895.2. NCBI lineage: Eukaryota > Viridiplantae > Streptophyta > Pinopsida > Pinales > Pinaceae > Picea > Picea sitchensis. The sequence continues at coordinate 7,565 of SNQJ01S0196591.1, forward strand.
CCTTCTCATATTTTATTTTCTTGTATAAGTCTTGGGTATGTTTGGGGTAGTTAGAGAAGTAGTTGAATTTTAGACAGTTATGATCTGCCTACATTCTTAACCCTAGTGTATTCTTAAGGGTGCTTTTTCCCACTACCACTGAGCCATTGCCAAACCAGGCATTAAGAAACAACGCATGTACACACCTCTACCTACCCCTAAAAGGATCTAGGAATCCATATTGATGGACTACATGTTGGGCCTTTCATCAACCAAGAAGGTAAAAGACAGTGTTTTTGTGGTGGTTGATCACTTTTCTAAAATGGTGAGTATGGTCTTCGACAAGAAGAGAATCATAGTGGAGGACACTACCAAGCTCTTCTTCGAATGAGTATGGGTAAATTTTGGGATACCAAAAACCATCATCTCATATTGGGACAACCAATTCCTTGGCACATTCTAGTTGAGCCTCTAGTCACTGTTGGACACCAGGCTCACCAAATCCACTTCCTTCCACCCCCAGATGGATGGTCAAACTGAGGTCGTTAGCTAGATGATTGTGCATATCCTACGCATGTACAATTCAAAGCTTCCCTGCACACAGTATTATAGTATTCCATATCATTAGCATAAATACAAAAGAGCACTGCATAGCTCAACTGGTCACAGTCCCTTTCAGGTGGGATTGGGATTTCAACCATTGGGTCTTGTGTATGTTGGATGACCCCTTGCAACCACTCTGGTAGACTCATCCCATCCTCAAATTGAAGCCGACGAAGCTACCAAGTTCATTGAGTGGATCCAACACATCCACCAATAGCTTCATGATATTTTAGAGAAGTTTAATGTCAAGTACAAGCAACGCCATGATCAACATAGGTTGCCACACAAGTTTCAAGTGGGAGATAATTTTTGGTTGTACTTGAAAAAGTAATGTCTCATGAGGCCCCATTGGAAGCTTCGTCCACTCTACTATGTACCTTACACTATCACCAAGGTTGTGGATGATAATTCTTTTGAGCTCAACATTCCCCCCTTTCTTGGATTGCATCTAGTATTTAATGTGGACCTCCTTCGACCATATTTTCCACCATTATTGGACAGCTCAGAGATAGAAGAATAGTTGACACCGACAGAGATAAACCATGACTACATGGAATAGGCATCCAATGATGATATCATGGAAACATGGGTCAAGGGCACTCACTATCATAGGATCCAACTTTATCAGGTTGTCAAAGTAGGGCAAGTACTACATCAAGGCAAGTGGCTCACCCTGGGCCAAATTCAATAGTAATTTCCTCATATTATGGGGGAAATCAATGCAATGGAGACCATTTATTCCTAATGGGGGAGGATTGATCCAGGAGGATATCGGTTGCCATCCACCTAATCTAATTGGCTCATCTTGACAGTTTCTCAATTTGGCAGTTTGTTCCTAGTTTTCGGGTCCTGAACTTCCAGAGCCATTTTGAGTCCCTAAAAAACGTTTTTAGGGCTCACCATTGACAAACTATAAATGAAGTTAGAGTTTTATGACATAATTTGTAGTTGTTAGATATAAATTTCCAATGGGCTATCATGTGCCTAAAACAAAGATCGTATGAAAATGTTACGACCCCAGGAAGTTGATGTACCAACTTACCCCAATGGGGCCCACATGACTTTTTGTGCTTCATATCCTAGGGTTAGGTTTCTGGATGTCTATGGTTTATTAAATCATTTTTATTCTAAACAATATTTCAAAGCCTCATTGTACTCATCTTCTTGTGAATGAGCGTAGTCATCACATCTCTTCTCAGAGATAAGCTTCCACCATTCTAGCAAGCTTATTTAAGTCCACATTTTATAGTTTCATCATATTTTTATTTAATAGAAGTCAATTTTTACTATATATATTTTATCATTCATTGTGTCTCTATGTTAATATTATAAATATATATATTTTTCATTTTGTTCCTCTCATAAATCCAGATAAAATTTTTACAGAGGCGGTTTTCAAAGGGGTCTTATTCTTTGAAGAAGTGTTAAAAAGGGTATCAGATAATGTTCCGAGAAAAAAAATTTAAATGGAGGAGGAAGAGAAGGGGACAATAACCCAGGAACAATTCCAATTACTTCTAGAGAAGGACTAGGAAATGTTAGAATCAAGGGAACATCGGGAATATAACAAGAAAATGATAGCAAAAGAATTGCAGGATGAACAAACAAAAGGATGATGTCATTGTTGAATTTGAGAACTTAATGAGGATTGTAGGGAATCACCACAAGGAGGAAATGGAAAGGTTCTATAAGCACAAAAGGGTAAAATGAACACGTAATTTGAGAAGAGATTCTACATAAATGAAAATTTGAATAGGGAAGAATTGGATGACCTTAAATAGGAGCACTCTAGGGAAGTGGAAAAAATGAAGAACAACTATACAAAGGAATTAATGAGTCTATATGATGGAAAATTTGAAACCAACAAGTTTACTGAATATATGGAACACAAAATTCATGGTTTAGAAAAAGATAAGTAAAGCCTTGAGAGAACTCTTGATGAACACAAAGCATGAACTCTCTCTCTAGAATCCCTAAGGGAGTGTAACACACCTCGACCACCCATAGGTTGAGGTATGCCACCTTCAAGCCCACCCCTGGAATTATTTCTATTACCGATACCTTTTAAAATAATAAGGAAACATAAAATAAAAGGTTTAATGACACACACAACAATAAACAACAATCATGCATACTCTAAAGATTCAATCATATGATAAATAAATACACATTGAAATAAATTCATATACAGATAATTAATACCATAACAAAGAACATTTATCTTTATAAAATATGACACCAACTGGCTGTAGACCAAGGATGTTCCTGTTGGGTTTCCAAAGTACCGCCTTTTTACCAACCTTACACTTCACTTTCAATTCACTTTCACTTCACTTTTAACCATATTTCACTTTCTCATACCCTTACATTAAACCATTTTCATGATTACATGGGTTTTAGACATATTATTTTCCAATGCATCTATTTTAGTGTTTTTGAGTGAATTTATGATTAAATATTGGAAAAATGACATGTTTACACTTATATATGAAAGTGGGATGAGTTTCAAGATGTTTATAGGTGTATTTGAAGACTCCAACCAAGTCAAATTTGACCATCAAGCCTCAAATTCGAATTTCCTCTTCAACCCTCTGAAGATTTGATGAAGATTTGGAGATATACTCAAGTATCCTGGATGGAGATTAATCATGAAAGAAATATTTGTGAGAAGATTTGTAGAGATATCACTTGATAGGTGTGAGCAGATGGTTGTAACCAAATGAGACATTTGTGGATCTAGGAGAGATTTGTGGATCTAAGTTATCTTAAATTTTT
>SNQJ01S0196591.1:17394-33404 GCA_010110895.2 Picea sitchensis
GTATCTTCGAGTTGGTCTTAAAGGAAAAAATCCAAGCAAAGACAAGTGGATTGAGGTTGGAAGGGTGAGGGAAATATACCCTCATCTTCACATAGACTGAAAATAGTCTTTTGGGGGTCCAAAAGCTTCCCAATGGGGAGGTGTGATCAAGGGATCAAATTTTGCTCAAAACTTCAAAGTGATCGGAATCGCTTCAAATCGAACGAGAGTGTAGGCCTCATCGTTACGAACCCAACGCAACTCATTTGGGTTCAAAAGGACATCGGGAGCGAGAGATATTGTGATATGTTCGAATTGTCAAACAGGCAAAAAAAGGGACACTGACTGTGCAGTCCATACAGTCCGTACAGGCTGACGTGGTAGAGGTTGTACAGGTGACATGGAATGAAGTATGCTGATAGGTCAAATGGTGATGTGGAAATCATCTATTGGTAGATGTGGTCTAATCGCAATGCGACACATGGAATTATTTTGATAAATGGTGTGGTGCCACGTGGCACCACTGTATTGGTTATTAGTTCAAAACATTATGGACTCCGTGGGGTTTGAACCGGTAACCTCCCCCATAGTCCAAAGTCTTGGTAAGAGCCACCCTGCCAATGCACCCACACGTTGTTGCTTACCATATAACAAATTGCATTTAATTTAAATTAAACTTTATGTATGGTCGATGGGGGATCTGGGATGGGCCTTAGCCCCATCCCATGGTTGTATCCACCATATCATATGACCATAACATATGAATCCAATGTAATGGGTGCGTGCACGCATTTTGGGTTTTAACTTGTGGTTTAAAATGGTTGAACGACCCGCCACATGTTTCATTTTAATTTGGCCTTGGAAACGGTTAGCCCTTTTGTATTTGCATCGGTCGTATGGAGGACCCATGTGCCCAAGAGTTTGGCGGTTAGGGGCTGGCATGCCCTTAACATTCCTACAGTTCGCACCATTTGTACGGTTGCGTTCGGTGCCAGTTTTTTACACTTTAAATGGCGTGTGTGCTAGGTTGAATGAACAAGGGTGCAATTTGTAGATGCAAAGACAACAAGCTTGAATGGGGGACTTCCAGGAAGCCTAACTTCTTCGTTTTTTGGCCAAATGAGGTGTCGAAAAAGCCCAGATAGGGGTTTTTGGACGCTCTAAAGACATTGGAGTAGTCTGTTGGTCATTTTGAGCATTATAAAGCATGTTTTTGAGCACTTTGAGCAAATAATACTAATGATCCATTGGAAGCTGGACCAGGAGATGTAGCCCAAGAGAGGGGTGAACTCCTTTATCATTTGTTGTGTTATGTGTTTATGTTCATTGATTATGCTACTGTTTATGTGCATCTTGAATAAGTAAATATTATTAATAATGTGTTACAAAGTTGATTCATTTTCTTTTAACACATAAAGTTTAACTTGTAAATATTTTCAAGTTTACAAGTCTTCTTCATTTTTAGATCACTTTCTGTGGGGGAAATATTTGTACAGGTGATCTTCTTTGCATCCCCAACATTGAATAGGTGGTCTTCCCCTTTTTTACAAGAAGTATTCTTTCTTGTATTCACCCTTAGCATACTAATCTTTATGATTTCTATTAGGCTCATTCATAATGAAGGGAGGTTTGAATCCTTTCCTCCTCTGATCGAACTTCTCCTTCCTCTTATCCTTCCAATATTTTTGCAGGGATTCGCTTCCCTGTCCTTGCTCATACATGTATTTATCCTTCCTGATGGCCTCAATAATGTTCTTGGGATCATCATACTTAATCTTTTCTTTATAAAAGGCTGGCAATCCACTCAAAAACATCTGTATCTTTACCTTTTCATAGTTTATAAACTTGACATATTTTAACAATCCTAAGAATTTCTTCTCATATTCTGCCATAGTCATGTTTCCCAGCCCGAGTTCAAGGAACTCATGCATTTTCTGTTCATAGAAATTCTCTGAGAGGTACTCCTTCTGGAAATACTTCTTGAACTACTTCCAAGTGATCCTAATCTCATTAATATGTTCAACTTGCTTCAGTTGATCCCACCACATTGCAACTTTCCCATGTAAATGGTAGGTGGAAATCTTAGCTTCCAAGTTGGATAAATAGTTATGAAAATGAAAATATCTTCTGATTCCAAGAAATCCTACTTCGGCATCATCTTACCTTTATTTTTCACCATCAAAGGAGGGTGGCTTAAACTTCCTCAACTCTCCTTGCAAACTGTCCACTCCCTGCCTCCTTCTCTGGTGCCTGACAAGAGACACCTTTAAACTGCTATGGGATATTTCAATGCATAAAAATTTCATTCTGATTAAGGAGGTGAGTGGTGTCTATGATTATTGTTGGCACTTCTCAAATGACCATATCTTCCATGATCCTCTCTTCTTTCACGAAACTTGCCTTCTTCCTCTTGTTTTGAGTTTGATCCCTTCATCATTTTCCTCTGCAACGGATTTAATCTCTGCAACAATTGATCATTTATTTGACTTTTCTCTCTCATCAGTCTCTTAGTGTCTACTTTGTAGCTCTGCACTTCTATTTTCAAGCTTCTTACCATTTCTATTAATGTTTCCCGCTCTCCTCTTCCCTTGCATCCATTGGACTCTATCTTTGCATTACCAACTCTTGTATTCTGGCCTTTAGCCTCCTTATCATGGATGGAGGATCCCTTTCATTCTTCAATTTATTCAATACACATTCTGAGGTGATTTGTTTAAACCCCTTAATTCTACAAAATGTGCAAGCGACCATTTTCTTAGAATTATGCATATGATAAACAAAAAATTTCCAAACCATGCTACAGTTACTTTTTATTCTCAATTCATGAAGAACATATATGTATCAATCTACACCATATAAAACTTCCATGTTATCCCTTAGTCGATACAAAATTTAATTTTTCACAGGCACTCCCTTGAAACTACTTCCCTAGGTGACCATGGCTTGAAACCATGGCCAAATCCTTCCTGGTGCTTCGCAACTACGAAACCTTCAACGAGGACCCAATCAATGGTCATAGTCATATTTCATGATCAATGATCAATATAAACTTTGGAACTCCGGCCTTTAGAAGTCTAAACTTTCCCTGCTTGCTTCCTCTCAGAATGTTTTTACCCAGAGTTCATGATATGTCGACGTGTGTCTTCCCATAGTTTGATGACCATGAGTTTGCATTCAAGAGTTTTAAACTCTCCACCTTCACTTTATCCCAGAGTGATTTCACCTGAATTCGACGATCCATCGACGCATGTCTCTCATAGATCAACGATTGTGAATCACTTCGTCTCTTCAGGCCTTGGGAGTTTCAAACTCTCCACCTTCACTTTCTCTAGGAGTGCTTTCACCCGAATTTGATGATACGTTGACGTGTGTCTCTCACAGATCAATGATTGTGAATCTCTTCGGCTCTTCGGGAGTTCTCGAACCAACACCAACTATCACATATTTTTCCTCTGGATTTCCCAGTCTTCAAACTACACAATCTATTGCCACGTGGTGAAATAATAGAAGTGCAAACGCAACCCAATCAGGCCAGTGACATGTGTCACATTCTGACTGACATTTCAATCCTCCATATCCTCAAAACTTACTGACATGTGGCACACATCCCATGTTTCCACGTGATCCCAGGTGATGTCCACAAGCCACGTCACTTCAAAATTCTGGGGTCCACATCACCTTTAGGTGATGTCATTGTGCCCCACCACTTCATCTCTTCAGGATTCGAGACTTCAGGCTTCGATAGTTTCCTACTAGAACATTTATAATTCTCCCAAACTCTGAATTCTCGAACTGGCCAATCTGTCGGCATATGTCTCCCTTATCGGACAATCTATATTAACCCTCAATTTCATAAATTCAGGAGATAATGTTGCAAAGATCAGTGGTTCTTGTTGATTTGAGATCAACGATCCTCAATTAATTCAGGATCTCGGGTAATTATTTCCCTAGTGCTTCACTCTACAAAACCATCCGGAGTACTAAGTCTCTGAAGTAAGAGATCTAGCGCTGCATGTCCTTTTTGATGGATGGTCTAGGTGAACTACGGGCTTTGGGCCTTCGGGAGTTCCGACGTTTTGCATCCATATTTCCTCTGAAGTGGTTATCCACCAGAGTGCAGTATATCTTATCACGTGTCCACTTCGATCAATGGTCTGGATCTACTTCGACCCTTCAAAGTTTCTATGTTCAAGCACTAACATGTCACATCAATTAATGCCATTCAATTTGTGGGGGCAGGCATCGACAGTTTGGAGTAACCCGCCTTTCGCCCCATAATTCTTCTAATGACGACACATAACCCCTCGGTGAAACCATGGTTTGGATTGTGGGACCGCCTTGGGGAATCAAATCCCATTCAACTTGGTTCCCCACAATTCCTCCTAGCCATTGGTTTCTCTCCAATGAGATTTGACAGTTGTGACTTAACCTTTTCTTCACTTTCATAGGATGACCCTTGTTCACCTTCCCTTTGAGCCAACAATCCTGGATCTCTCTTGATCGCACAATGGCGATTTCTCCCAAATTCGAAGGGGACAATCACGATCCTTCGAACCCTTACAAAGGATATCTCACATCCTAACTTCTGCGTAGATTCTACAATGCCAATCCTCCTAATTTTTTCAACTTCATGGTCAAATATTGATCTCAACCATGAGACTCTGACCAACAGACCTGACCCATACTAGCCTAGTGTTTCAACCTTTCTCTGATACCAATCTGTAACACACCTCGACCACTCACAGGTCAGGGTACACCACCTTCAAGCCCACCCTTGGACTTATTTCTCTTACAAATACATTTTAAAATAATAAGGATGCATAAAAGAAAAGTTTTAATGACATGCACATAAATAACCAGCAAGCATGCATACTCTAAAGATTCAATCATACGATAAATAAAACACAACGGTATACATTCATATACAAATAATTAATACCATAACATAGAGCACTTATCTTTATAAAATATGACACCAACTAGCTGCAAACCAAGGATGTTCCACCCAACCGTAGACACTACTCCTCCAAATATCAACAAGAATGTCGCCCCTGAGCCAGGGCTATGAATCCACAAGGACGGTTCCAGAGTGTTACTTGTCTTCACAAACCAGTGAACACTCAATATCTAATAGTATTTCCTAGTACTCACAACAATCCAAGTAGTAAACTCTCTTCTAACCAGCCTGCACCACCCAAGAGAATGGACCTCCACCCTTCTCTGCTACGCAATCCCTCAAGCAGTCCTTCTCCTTATTTTGGGCTCCAGTGAAATTAGTCCAGAATATCAATGTTGGAACTCTCAAGACTCGCAGTTGTGAACACTGTTGGACATAGGTCAACACATATCAAACATGTAGGCCTCAAGTCATGGCTGGATTACACCAACGACCACTACAACCAACAAAATTGTGGCTAATATTCGACAGTTCATTTCCCTTTCCCAAGCCAAGAAATAGATAATGATGGATCAATGAGTGATAGGTAAGGATGGAATGAATGAATGAGTGAGCAAGTGAATGAATGGATAAACAAATGAAGGAGTGAACGAGCTATCAGCCAACCCCCCAACAGTCCAGGGGAGGTTTAAATATTTCGTGGGGAATCAAGAACCTCCTAGCCTCCCCCAAGAAGCTCACATAACTAATCCCCTCCCTTAGGAAAAAGGGTAAATATAATATGAAATAACATTTATCCCCTCAATCCCCATCTCTTATGGAATCATAGCCCCCTATAACTCTAGTCCTTGTCTATCTAGCATCCAACTATGTGTTTATTATTAATAATGATCAAAGAATTACATTTCTTGGGCACATTGGCCTTTTATTAATTGTTTGGGTGCTCTAGACTCTTATAATTGAAACAATACATTATTTAAAATGGGGGTTTAGAACCCAGGGTGTTATAGGCAGGAAGCCATAGTGATTAATGAGGAATTGAAATCGAATCAAAAGAAGTGTTTCTACATCCTAAATGACATCAAGAGGAATAGGGATGACGAGATAAGGATGGAAGATTAGATGGAATAAATAAGAGATAAATATCAAAAGGTCAATGATGACTTTGATATAATTGTAGATTAGAAAGGTGTATAAAATAATGCACCAAATACTCTACCACTTTACACAATGAGACATAGAATAAATGATCATGTCTTATTTGACACATGGAAGATTAAGAAAGAATAAATTTGAAATATTAGAAAATGGTGACAAATGCATATAAGAGGTTGTGAAATGCCTCCAAATATATTTTGGAAGAATTCAGAATGAATATCATGCCTGACATTAAGGAGGCACTCCCTATTGAATTGAGAATAGCTGAAGTAGAGGATAGAAGGGAAACTAATCATAAGGATATTGAACAACTCACAGAATATAATAGAGCTTGGTCTTGGATCAAAACCTATTGAAACCAAAGAATCTAATCATACTACCCAATAGATTCATAAAGAATGTAGAGAAAGAATTAAAATTAAAAGTCACCACCAAAATTTGTGATCGAGAACTAGACTTGGAGAAGATGCAGTTGAGGAAACTATAGAATATCATGGAGGAATATGCACTATGGAAGGAATATAGAGACCAAATGTAATAAAAAAGGGTATCATGTTTGACTTGTAAGTGGTATTTTTATTTTTTTCCATTCTCACTTGTTGAAATGAAAATATGGAATATGAAGAGACAAGATCGAACTGTCCTCTGACAGCAGACAACTTCATATTGTAGGAAGTCCCTCTTTTTTTATAAAAGAGGAGACTAATGATGAGAAAGGGAATTTTATCTATGATGTATGAGAATAGTATTTTTATTGTGTGATTAATTGAGCAAGTGACAACATTGGAAATTTACGAATCAGATATGTGCGTATGAGACTTTTCTTTGTGTATATGTCTATTGTATGGATTTTATGGAGCATGTATATATGGATTTCTTCCTTACTACATTCAATATATTTATACTTTCTAAATTTCCTTATCATTACAATGATGATATGATAAGTAATTCAAGCAGTTAATTGTTATTTTACTTATTTCATTATTCTATTAATACATTATTTGCATACAAGAACTAATTCTTTTGTAGATAGTGACATTCTTTTATATACTCCAGTTTTAGTGGATTTATCTTGATCGAGATAGGCTAGAATAGTATAGAATTTCATTTAGAATAGTTTTAGGTACTATTAAATGGGTTAAATTTCATATTTTAATTCATATGAGAAATTTGTTTCTCACATTCATATTAGATATTTTTTTAATAAAGTGGAAACCATGCCAACATACTGGTCAAAAATACTATTCCAAAAGAGACTGGGCTTAATTGGGACATATTGTCAAATGTTCTCCCTTACTTGCTTGACATGCCATCTGGACCTGTCAACAATTGGGTCCATTTAACATGGTTATATGATTCCAGTAACAGTTTGTTTATTATGACATGAAATCAATATATGTATATTGACATGGGATTGCATCAACATTGTATTGAACTTTGGATCAAGTTATGGTATCATAGTATGTCATGTGGCTAATGTTGTACTTTAATGTTAATTATGAAACAATTTAATATATTGATTGTAGTGTACGCAGACACATGATACATGATCATCAATTATTCCACATGTTAGTAGTGGGGTTGTACAAAAGTGTAAGGATATCGTCGTGAGAGGAGAAATAACATTCATGTTTCCACCTACTAGCACTCATTTTCTGTGACCTGGGTTGAAAATCTAGTGATGTTTTTACTTGGAGATTTCACATTGTTGTGAGGATAGGCCACATATTCAATCACTCATGAGGTTTAGAGGAGAGGAACAGAATAAGGTGATATCCTTATTCATAGTGACCATTAGTCTCACAACAAGAGTGTTAAAAAAATGAATTAACAGGTTCTCAACGACTGCATTGTTTCACCCACCAAGAAAGTTAGATTCTTGAAGGGCATGTATGAGCATGGAACATTTGGTATTAATTGAAAGGTAACTTTTGAAGGTAATGGAGAATCATGTCACCTTGGTATAAATTATAAACTATCATGTATATATTGAAATAACATTCATTAAAGAATATAAAAGATGATTTCCTTGGAATCCATATTTTATTTATATGTGAAAATGATCATATAGTATAGGCATTTTAAAATAAAAGGGAAAATTTAACTAAATGGATAGTAGTATGATATATGATGCAGGAGCATCGCCAACTCATCAAGCGAGGCAGCGCGGAGCGAAGGACNGTTGGACAGCAACAACACAAATTTTGAAAACAACTTGATATTTGTTGCGCCAAACATTAATGTGTGAAATTAATGAAGCACACTTTGTATATTGTAATGGACCTTGAGCGGATAGCTCTCGTCCTTAGGTAGATGAGGCATTTAATAGATTTAATGTTGGTAGATAGGATTTTAAGTCTAGATTTGATAGCATAGAGTCCAAGAGGGAAACAGAATATAGACACCCTCCTTTGTACATTATAACATTATGATCGAGAGCATTCAGGAGAGAGGAGCAAGCAAAGAATTGTATGAAGAACACCCATGTACATACATTGAATTAATAGAAAGAGCTTGATTCAATTCCATGGTTTGTGTCATTCTCTGTGATTTTATGATGTTATGCTCATGAATGTTTTCTTTCTGTTATACACTTGCATTTATGTGTTGTGTATGTGATTTCATGGTTGAATAGAAGTCTGAGAGGGAATGTGAATGAGTTTCAATTGTTTCTCTAATTGAGCCAAGAGATTCCTGCAAGGAGTATAGTTGAATTGTCCACAAGGAGTGCGTCGACAGAAGGGTTCAATTAGAGTTAGCCATTGTTCTCATTCATCTCAGAAGTGCAGGGACATAGTGCCATGCAAGGAGTGTGCAGGCCAAACGAAGTCTCAGAGTTGTGATTCTGAGCAAAGGGATTGAAATACTGCTACTGCAGGAGTGCGTGGGGTCGAAAGCTTCAACACTTAGACGTTGTTGAATTTTTTCCGCAAGGAGTGCGTGCAAAGAATTCTTTCGAAGGACCTAGGAGTCGTGAGGAAGCTCAGGAGGAACAGGCCTTTAAAGTTGTTGAAGGACAGTGGAGAGAAGTTGTGCAAGCAAGATGAAGGGAAGCGTCGTAGGTGAGCGAGTCTCGTAGGGAGACACTCCGTCATTTCGGGGAGTGAAAGAAGAAGAGTGGACAATCGGTATTCTCCGAGGAGAATCCGCGATCTACCATGTATCGTTAGATCTCTCGGAGGTGCATGAAGGTTACAGTGCAGGTGTGGAAAAGGTTCGAAGCTCAGGAGGGAAGGAGCCATCGATCAGGATCACGAAGAGCGTTGGATCTACTCGTGGATCGTCATATCGGGAGTTCATGAGGCGAGACTCCAAATCTACGCTATGGAAGCCATGATATAGCGAAATGCGATATTCCTATAGCTACGTAAGTAATGGGGGCCACAGGAGATAGTGGAGGATAGGTGGCATAAACCATCGGAGGTTCGGCGTCTCAGGCATCGGAAGTCGAGGTAGGAGTCACTTGATCTCGCGAGAAGCGAAGTCGCGAGGGAACGAGATCGCGAGTTCGGCGTTTTGGTGTCTCGTGTATCGGGGTGTGGAAAATCGAGCGCTTGGTGTCACGAGTAGCGAGTCGCGATAGAGTCGAAGTCCTGATAGGGCAAAGAGGAAGTCAGCGTTGACTAACACATCGAGTCTCAGGGATTTGAGAGCCTAAAGATAGACAGTGAATTCATGAAGCTGCGAGTTCCGATCCTCTGATAGCTAAAGAAAGGGGGATTGTGCCGAAGAGAATATGTGGGTAAGGAATATTCCTGAAAGGAATCAGAAGAACCTTGACGTTCGTCGGGCTGAGAGGAAAGAAGATCCTGTGTGGGCGCGTGGACCTTCCGACCTGCAGGTGGTGAAGGGGCCGCATTGCGATCAAGTGGTATCAAAGCACCATAGCAGCTGGGATAGCGTATTGCCACAGGCAGAGTTCGCATACAATGACTCGGTGAATAGGAGCACCGGGAGAAGCCCATTTCAGGTTGTATATGGGATGCAGTCGAGGGGCGTATCTGAACTAGGGGATTCAGAGCAGATTGCAACTAGCAACGCTAGTGCAGAAGAATTTGCTGAGGTAATGAAGGAACTTCACGGCAAGGTGAAGTATCGATTGCAAGATTTAAATCAGGAATATAAGCGCAGAGTGGATCAACATCAGAGACAACTTCAGTTTGAAGTTGGTGATCTATTTCTGGCACATTTGAGGAAGGAAAGGTTCCTGAGAGGAACATAGAACAAACTGAAAAATGAAGAAAATTGGATCATGCAGAGTCCTAAAGAAATTCGGGGAGAATGCATATGAAATTGAGTTTCCAGATGGCATCGGGATATCTCTGACATTCAATGTCTCAGACTTATATCCATATAAGGTTGAGGAAGTAGGAGCTGGAAGTGATGAATAGCCAGAGGTCCAGTGGCGGAAGTAGATGGCAATTACAGAGAAGCCGTAGATGGAATGCATACTGGATAAGAGAGTGGGAAAAAGGACCAGAAGGAAAGAATACTTTGAGTATCTCGTCAAGTGGAAAAATCATCCAGTAGAAGGTGCCAGCTGGGAAAATGAAGCAGTAATAAAGAAGCATGGACAGACCATGCAGGAGCTCATGGACAAGAGCCCATGAAATTTTTCAAGCCAAGGAGTATGATGTAGGAGCATCGCCAACTCATCAAGCGAGCCAACGTGGAGTGGAGGAAAACTGGACAGCGACAGCACAAATTTTGAAAACAACTTGATATTTTTTGCGCCAAACATTAATGTGTGAAATTAATGAAGTGCACTTTGTATATTGTAATGGACCTTGAGCGGATAGCTCTCGTCCTTAGGTAGATGAGGCATTTAATAGATTTAATGTTGGTAGATAGGATTTTAAGTCTATATTTGATAGCATAGAGTCCAAGAGGGAAACGGAATATAGACACCCTCCTTTGTATATTGTAACATTATCATCGAGAGCATTCAGGAGAGAGGAGAAAGCAAAGAATTGTATGAAGAACACCCATGTACAGACATTGAATTAATAGAAAGAGCTTGATTCAATTCCATGGTTTGTGTCATTCTCTGTGATTTTATGATGTTATGCTCATGAATGTTTTCTTTATGTTATACACTTTATTTTATGTCTTGTGTATGTGATTTCATGGTTGAATAGAAGTCTGAGAGGGAATGTGAATGAGTTTCAATTGTTTCTCTAATATAGCCAAGAGATTCCTGCAAGGAGTGGAGTTGAATTGTCCGCAAGGAGTGCGTTGATAGAAGGGTTCAATTAGAGTTATCCATTGTTCTCATTCATCTCAGAAGTACAGGGACATAGTGTCATGCAAGGAGTGTGCAGGCCAAATGAAGTCTCAGAGTTGTGATTCTGAGCAAAGGGATTGAAAGAGTGCTGCTGCAAGAGTGTGTGGGGTCGAAAGATTCAACCCTTAGACATTGTTGAATATTTTCCGCAAGGAGTGCGTGCAAAGAATTCTTTCGAAGGACCTAGGAGTCGTGAGGAAGCTCAGGAGGAACAGGCCTTTAAAGTTGTTGAAGGATAGCGGAGAGAAGTTGTGCGAGCAGGCTGAAGGGAAGCGTCGCAGGTGAGCGAGTCTCATAGGGAGACACTCCGTCATTTCGGGGAGTGCAAGAAGAAGAGTGGATGATCGGTATTCTTCGAGGAGAATACGGGATCTACCGTGGATTGTTAGATCTCTCAGAGGTGCATGGAGGTTATAGTGCAGGTGTGGAAAAGGTTCGAAGCTCAGGAGCGAAGGAGCCGTCGATTGAGATCACGAGGAGCGTTGGATCTACTCGTGGATCGGCATATCGGGAGTTCGTGAGGCGAGACTCCAAATCTACGCTAAGGAAGCTGTGATATAGAGAGATGCGATATTCGGACAGACACGTAAGTAGTGGGGGCCACAGGAGATAGTGGAGGACAAGTGGCATAAACCATCAGAGGTTCGGCGTCTTGGGCATCGGAAGTCGAGGTAGGAGTCACTTGATCTCGCGAGAAGCGAAGTCGCGAGGGAACGAGATCGCGAGTTCGGCATTTCGGTGTCTCGTGTATCGTGGTGTGGAAAATCGAGCGCTTGGTGTCACGAGTAGCGAGTCGCGATAGAGCCAAAGTCCCGATAGGGAAAAGAGGAATTCATCGTTGACTGGCGCATCGGGTCTCGGGGATTCGAGAGCCTAGAGATAGACAGTGAATTCACAAAGCTGCGAGTTTCGATCCTCCGACAGCTAAAGAAAGGGGGATTGCACCGAAGAGAATCTATGGGTAAGTAAGATTCCCGAAAGGAATCAGAAGAACCTTGACGTTCTTCGGGCCGAGAGGAAAGAAGATCCTGTGTGGGCGCGTGGACCTTCTGACCTGCAGGTGGTGAAGGGGTCGCGTTGCGATCAATATATATATTATTTAGTATCTCGATATCAAAATGAACTGTGGGTATGGGACAAATACAAAAGGAGAATTGTTATCTTTACGATGCATCTTGTAGTTTTCAAATGTATTGAAGGTTACAATATTAATGTTGGCAAGTGATTCAAAGATCATTATTGACTAGTTCAATAATGATAATAATTTACAGGTACTCGCTTTGTAGCCATGGATGGAAAAAATCAGAAGATTGTGTGGAAGTTTTATTCAACTCAAAGTACATCACATTTACAGAACATATAACAAGGTTGCGGATTAGATGTCCAAGGAAGCACTACAAATGGATAATTAAGGTATTGTTTTTACAAAAATCACAGATGGTCTTCTAAGGAACTATGAAAAAATGTCTACAAGATAAAGAATACCGGTACAAAGGAAAATGGCAGGCTGGATATTCATTGTAAAAGACTAGTTAATGTTTCTTTTGTGTTTTGATAATTTTGTAAACAAGGTATTAACATTAAGGTAATTGTTGTTGTATTTGGTTTTAGAAATTTTTTGGTGAAGGTTAAATGATGAGAATGGCCATGAACTGAAGACAAGCTAATTTAAATTGTAATGTCCTCTTGGGAACAGATTTATTATATTAACTAAGATAAGATATTTTTCTTTCTGAAAAAAAAATAAATTTATTTAGTATATCATAATAAGAGAAATAATATCTTCAATTAGAAGTTATCAAAAAATAATTTAGTCAATTAAAAGTTATTAAGAAAAATAAATATACTCTAAGAATTTCCATGAAATGAAAATAAAGAACAAAATTTCAAATTCAAGCATAAGTGTAGGAACACAAAATTCACTTGGTCAAAGTCAAACATAAGTGTAGGAACAAACAAATAGACTTGGCAAAAGCTAAAGAGACATAATAAATAACAAAAATAGTAACTCAAATAGGAAATAAGAAATGTATAGTCACATAATCAAATAGGAAATGTGGAGGAGATCAAGAAAATACCTAATAAAGAAAATAAAAAGTGTGGATGTAGCATAATTAAATGCATTATATTTTTAAGTAAAGAATTACTTGTGCATGTGAGTGACACATGAGTAATTGAATAACACTTAATTAATAATTTATAAAATTACATTTATGCATAATTAGGAGGCATACAATGTTATATACTAACTGAAAGTGAACCTTAATCTTAATCTAATATATTTGGTGACTTTTTTTTTAATGAATATTTAATATATTATACTTTTCACCTAATCAGTCGTTCAAGCAACTTACATTTGGTCGTTGTTATCATTTGTAGGAATACAAGTATTATATGTTTTTACTCCCACCTGCAGGGTGAAAGAGACTGACATCATTGTGTATGGTCACAATATTTTCTTGTTATGTGACAGATCCGACAACCATTTTCAATGTAACTGGTGGTTGCAGTTGTGTTTTAGGGGAGCATGCAATTTAATATCACTAATCATTTCCTAGATATTTAGCTCCATGGAAATCATATTTATTTGGAAATTTGAAAAATTAGAAATGGGATAAGACACTATATGAAAATCCGCCTTTTTAATGGACTAAAGTCTCATCAATTCCTACTATATTATAGGGTTAGGGTAATTTTTCATTATAGGGTTAGGGTTAGGTTGTGATGTTCAATCTTCCCTTGTCGGCACTTATTCTTGTTCTTAGCTTTTTCTTTACATAACTCCATGAAAAGACAATTGTTTTTAACAAGTCTCTATGAAATAGTAGAAAATCCCACGACCGACATGGATATATGTGTTGGATTATCGAGAAGGGGGGTGAATCAGTGATAGAGCAATTTAATCCCTTTTAACCATATACTCCAAGTGTTATATCGATGAAGAATTATCAT
The DNA here is from genome assembly GCA_010110895.2 of Picea sitchensis. Taxonomy (NCBI): domain Eukaryota; kingdom Viridiplantae; phylum Streptophyta; class Pinopsida; order Pinales; family Pinaceae; genus Picea; species Picea sitchensis. Next base: position 31,665 of record SNQJ01S0196591.1, read on the forward strand.
CCAATAACTGCAGAGTAAATAAGCAATGAACAATTGAACAATCATACACATACACAGTACACCAGCGTTTTACGTGGAAACCCAAATCGGGAGAAAACCACATAATGCTTTTTCTTATATGTATTGAAGAATTACATTCATTGGAAGCACCAAATTCCTTTATTTTCCAGCTGCAACTGGAAGGAGGCTCCAAACCCCTAGTTTCTCAGGCTACAACCTGAGGGAAGCTCCAACTCCCCAATTCTCGGGCTACAATCAGAAGTAGGCTACAACCCCAAATGTTCTCCGCCTACAACCAAAAGGTGGCTACAACCACCTGTCCTTGCCTCATCCTGCCACCCTGAATTAGAAGTAGAATGATGGAACCACTATCACACTATCACTGTGAGATATACCACTGTAAACTTGTACCAATAAATCTGAACCATGCATCAACCATGCATCATCTTGTACCACAACCTATAATCAACATGTACCATAAACAAGTGCATCAACAATGCACCAACCTGTAATCCACCTGTACCATAAACAAGTGCATCCAACCATGTACCAAGTATGTACAATTCATGTGTCAACTACTCATCAATTATGACTCATCAATATGTACCAACATCATCAACTATACACCTCATGTATGTGCTCCAACTCATCAACTACTTGTCTCAACCATATACTCAACATGTACCACAACCAAAAGCCCTCATCAATTTCATCATCCAAATATGATTTTTAGCTCTGTAATAGACCTAGTGTATATGAGCACATTCCTGCAAACCTTCCTTAACTTTAAAAACAAGAGACTAGCATTTTCATCAAACTTTTCCTTAGTCTCACATGCCTAGTTTTGGATTAGTCAACAACCCTAAATTGAAGTAATCATAAATTTGAACCTGTAATGTATAAAGATCTGAAACTGATACACAATGTTCTTTAGTGTGTTTTATGCAATTCCTCCAAGTTTCACTACTTGGAACCTCTCAGAAAAGGAGTTATAGAAAAAATGGCATACCTTGTTGAATTCTAGTTTATTCTAGAGAGTGACCATGTAGAGCGTGCCCCGCACAAAATATTTGATGAATTGATCTAAAACTATTAAAAATAATACTACATACTGTACCCTAACCAACACATTTGGTCTCACTGAATTTGGATCTGTTATGAATAAGTTATGATGTTTGTACTTGAAACACCTGATTTTGACTAGTTTCAGGACTGGCCATAAACCCTATTTTCCACGGAGTGTAACTCCCATAATACAAAGACCCACATGATGAATTTTTTTACCACAGATACTTGGATATGTTTTCTCACTTTAATAGAAATTTCACGGTCTGAATCATTATAGAAAACAAGTTATAGCGAAAATGGTGAGATGACCTGTAAATAACATACCTTAGAAAGCACCATCAAAAGAATTTATCCTTCCTTTCAATTCGGCCTTCTTTTCTTCGCCTTCACTCAAAATTATAGTTTAGATATCCTTGGTTACCTTAGAAACATATAGATATTCAATATATGCAAGTGTGATTCAAATGACAGAGCCTTGCCTCTTATTTATACTCTCCAAGTAGCTTCCTTAAAAACATCTTCTAGGTCACTTGGCCCACTTTCGTTATTTTAGGGTTGGGTCCACTTCTAATTTCTCCATTAATTTATTATTGAAATAATTTATTTTGTATTCACTTTGAATTATAATACACTCATCACTTCACTTTATTATTTACCTTTTAAAATCTCTTA
>SNQJ01S0196592.1:0-17384 GCA_010110895.2 Picea sitchensis
TACCAAGATGGGTAAGGAGGAGAGTGTCTCTTCTTATCTTACCCAGGTAGCTCAAGTATAATATGAGTTGGCAGGTCTTGGAGAGGTCATTACGGATTCTGAGTTGGTGAGGATAGCCTTAAATGGATTCACCAAACAATGGGAAGTCTTCGTGAAGTGTGTGGTGGGACGTGAGCATCTACCAGATTGGAGTAGACTGTGGGATGATTTCACTCGGGAGGAGATCCGAGAAAGATCTCAGAGCAGTTAATAGAAGACAGACGGAGTTGATGAGAATCTTGCTCTTACTGCAAAGAGCAAGAAGAAAGGAAGTTTCGGAAGGGACTTGAGTAAAGTTGGATGCTATTATTGTAACCAATTGGGGCACCTTGCCTCCCGTTGTTCTGAGAGGAAAAAGAATACCAAACCAGAGGGGCCTGAGACAGCCGCTACAACAGCCATGGAAGACTTTGCTTCAAAGTACGAAAAGGAATTTTCTTTGGTGACCCTAGTTTCCAATGTCGACAGCAGAGGATTTGGAGGTGATATCAGATGGATTGTGGATAGTGGAGCCTCTAGCCACATGACGAGAATCTGGTGAGTATTCCTAGATTTCACAGAGATTGGTCATGGTCAACAGGTGGCAAATGAAGGTGGTATGGCGAGAGTTGTACATGGAGTTGGGAATGTTAGATTCCAACTTGAGTTTGGGGGACTCTTGGAGCTTGATGGAGTTCTCTTTGTTCCAGTATTGAGGGTTAACTTGCTCTCAGCCTCAGCCTTGAAGGATGTAGGATATTGTGTATTGTTCAAGAGAGAACATGTCTTTATCTACAGTCAAGGAGTGGACCCGGTAGAGTTGCAGCTGATCGGTAACCGGGTGGACAGGTTGTATATGTTGAGAAGACAACCTTCAGTGTATGATTCAGCGTCGGATGAGGAGCGTGAGGAGGCTTATGAGACTTCGGTGGCGCCAAGGATTCGGTTTTGCATTCTGAGAGAAGAGAGCGAGTCTCTTCTGAGCACTGGCAAGAGGCTTAGCCAAGTTGATCGAACCAATGCTCAAGATGAAGTGAGCTTAGGGTTCCAGGATGTTTCCAGAAGAAGATCTTCTAGTTCAAGTTATGTGCAGGTGTTGAGGATGTCTCTGGGTTCATAGGGAGCTCCTACAGAGCACAGTGTAATGGGACTAGATGATGGAGATGGCAGCAAGTACATCCCTCGCTAAGAGGGAGTGTTATATTTTTAGCTCAGGAGGTACTCCGCATGTTTTGTCTTGAATGCAGATGTTACCTCATGTTTACACTACCAGGCACTTAACTTTGTAATAGGATTTTTATAAAGTTGTTTTAGGTGGTTCTTTTATTAAAGTGATTTTTTAATAAAGTGTACCTTCTAATTTTAAAGTGACTTTATTTTCATAAATCACTTATGTAATAAAGTGAAATCACTTTAATATCTCAAGTGATTCATTTTGGAGGGAATGGATCATGACCCTTGATATTGAAAAAGGCAAGATCTAGTCTTGGCCTTTGGATTTAGGGTTGGGGAAGGTAATAAGACACATTGGAGGGAAAATATCATTTTCATATTTATAAAAGAATGCATTGGGTAGTCTGCAAGACACATCGAGAGGAGATTGAGAGAGATTTCTGAGTAAGCTTGAGAGAGGAAAGTGAGCAGCAAAGAGGGCACATTTTCCAAGGGAGATAGGGCACAAATCCCAATGAAAGATTTTTTGTTTTGTGGCTGAGATATTTTTCTGTTGTGGGAGGCCATACTATATGGATCCGTACAGTCTGTACAGTTCGTACATCAGTACATATTTGGCACGAAAATTGAGGCAATTTTAGGCACGGTTTCCGAGGTGGATTTTAGATTTTTACTTGTTGTTTTTGGGCCGTATGAAATAGTCTGTACAACTGACTGTCTGCAGGAAAATCGAGGTATAATACAATGCATACAGCAGTACGAATTTGGCATGGAAATCGAGGCAGAATTTAGTGGGACTGTTTTGGTGCTATGAGGTATTTTCCTTGGATGGAAATGTGTATTTGTTGTTGTTTTGTACTTTCCTAAAGCTGAATAATAATATCTCTCTCTCTCTCTCTCGTTGGGTTTCCCACATTGGGGTTTTCCCTGGAATTTGCATAAAGTTCTGAGTTTTATGGGTTGTTGTCCACTGTGTTTATTTCCGCTGCTATTTTGCTTAGCAATGTGTATTTTTGCTTATGGTAATTTATGAATGTGGGTTTAAGGCATTTATGAAGTTCATGCAAGACAATTATCTCTAGGTTGTTAAGTGTTTGACAAAAATTTCATTTGCTGATTTTTGTCATTAAAAATCTACAACCATGTCACCCCTCTGACCACCTAGCCCTGCCTCATCATCCTCCATCACCACCTTCTCTCTCTCCCATACCCCTACCTTACCTTTACCTTACCTTACCTTTCTTCTTCATTATTTAAATAAAATAAAATATTATTAAATATCGGGCCCCACTTGTATCGGCTACCAAATGGCACCACCACAATGGCTCATGCCATCGGTAGTTCCCATCCCCACCTTTACTTTCAGCATGAAAATCGTTTACACCCTTGATCTGACGGTGGAAAATCAAGATTGATCAGCGGTTATGTTGGATTTCGGAGGTTGAAGTAATTGGGTGTTAAATTTTGGGTTGTTATAATCTTTGTAGTGAAAGTCTAGTCGAGGTGGATCGATAACAGGTCGAAGGTCAAGTTAGATCGACAACAAGTCAAAGATCGAGGTTAGTCGAACGGGTAAAGTTGAAGTCGAAGGTCGAGGCAGTTTGACATGGTAAAGGCATTGACAACAAGTCGAAGAGGTCGACATGCGGATGTGTGGCGACCGAATGAAGGACGACTGGTAGTCCACTAGTAATCTGACTTGGAGTCAACTGTAAAAAAATCCTAAGATTTGTGGGATTTGTAGCCAATGATCTGCATGGATTTGTAATCCTTTTTTGGCACCATGTATTTAGGGTTTTACCTGTTGTAAAGCCTATAAAGAGGCGTGTTGTAAGGTCATAAAGGATAATCAATGAATTGTAGGATAGCTAGTCTTTAGAGAAATCTTTAAATGTAGGTTGTTGGTCGTGCAAATGTAAGCCAGATTGGCTACAGGATTGTTCTTGCACATGCAAGAGGGTATGATGTCGATTGTGTCTTAGGTGTGGACCAAGGTTAGACATGTAACCTTTTATTCAGATTGAATAAGAAAACAAGAGAGAAGAACGCTCAAGGAATGTTGGTTTTCCCGATTTGGGTTTCCAAGGTAAAATCTCTATGTCTTGTGTGATTGCTTTGCCATTTGAATTCTTGATTAAATTATTCTTATCAGGACCCATCATCAGGACATCTAAGCCTGGGTAAAGATAGGTCTGAAGAGCATAGATAAATAGTGAATTAGGTGGAGGTGGATCAGTTAGGGTCGGCTCTAAAAACTAGAAGTGTTTTCAATTTAAAGAGTTTTAGGGTTTCAATAATTTATTAATTAAATTACTTTATTAATTGTATTAAATGTTAATTAATGTAATGATAAAATTTACTATCATTTATAATTTATTATTAATTTTTTTTATCATTAAATGGTATTTAATATAATTTAAGATTCCTTTCCCCTTAAACCATTAATATGGAAGAGATTTGTTGACGACACCAACGTACTTTGGCCCCACGGTAAAGACGAACTTGAGAAATTCTTCCAACATCTCAACAATATTTCCAGAGACATCAAATTCACAATGGAACTCGAGGAAAATGGTACAATTCCCTTCCTAGACGTACTAATCAAAAGGAAAGAAGATGGTAGTCTTGGACATAAGGTCTATAGGAAAAAGACCCACACGAAAAACTACCTTCACACCAGCTCTCATCACTACCCAGCCCAGAAGTTAGGTATCCTCAACACTCTAGCCACAAGAGCCATAAGAAATTCCCAAAATTTTCCAATATTCACAAAATTCATAATTTCAAGAAACGTCGTTTGACCACCCAATCACCTTCTGGCTCAACCTTTGGGAAAATAACATTCTTACACTCACAAGTCAGCCCATACGACCCAATCACTGCAAACCAACACTTTGATACCAAACTAAATGTGCCCCATTACTAGCAAACCCAAAATTTTGCTTTGAAACTAATCTGTGATGCACCCTTCGACCATGGTACCTCAAGAATTCACCTTCTTAACGGATTTTCATTTTTTTATACCAATTAATTAATAAATAAGCACGAAACCAACACCTGCAATCAAGAAACATGTTAAACCATAAAAAAAGGAATAACATTCTATGCACAATATTAACAATAAGCATGCGTGATATAAACACATATTAGAGATCAATAATATATAGTGGAATATAAATTACACAAAAAACAAAGAGATCACTTATCTTTAAATAAATCATTCACCAATTGGTTGTAGACGTCAGATGTTTCACCCAACCATAGACATTGTTATTCTAGCTCTACACAATAGGTCACCCCCGAGCCAAGGTTATGAATCCACAAGGACGGGTCCTAGGTTGACTCTAAAACACACAATAGTCAACTAACAAGCTCTCATGGTTTTCCCAACCACACAACAATCCTAGTTTACTAGCTCTCTTTCCCCCTCATCCTACACAACCCAAAGAAATGAACCCCTTTCTCTACAACGCAGTCCATGCAGGTCAATTAGGTTGTTCCACTTCTTTTTTCCAAGGCTCCAATGTTATTGGTCAGAAAATCTCAATCTTTGTTGGAAACTCCAAGGATTCTTGGTTGTGGATGGTTCTTTCATAACTACCATCATTCTCATGCACATAGGCATCAATTCCCTCCTAGAATAATCAATCATTTATTGCAACCAACAAGCAATGGCTCTTTCCACCAAGCAATTCGTTTCCATGCCCCAAAACCCAAAATTGGAGTGAGCCCCTACTAATGAGGAACCATAACAATTAATGGAAAACCAAAATGAGTGAGTAACCCCCAAACAACCTGAAAGTGGGGTTTATATAATTACATGCAATTAAGAACCACATGGCCTTCCCCAATAATTTCATGTAACCACTTTTCCCAACTTATTCCAAGATGGGTGAATAAAATATAATAAAATACTTATCCTGATAGCCCCCACTCTCGTGGAATCGTAGCCTCCTATCTTTGTCCTTGTTAAACTTGTCCAACAATGTATTTTATTAATATATATTCAAAGTATTACATTGTTAGGCTCTTTGACCTTTCAAATTTACATGCACTTTTACCTTTCATCAAATAAACAAAATACATCATTAATCTCGAGACTCAAAATCAGGTTATCACAAAGGATTGAGAAGGAAACCCAAAATCTATCTAGCCTAGTCAAATATTAAGTGCTTCTCATTTTTTATAATTTAATTTTTTATGAAAATTTATAGCAAAAGACCCATATGTAATTTTTTGTATTTTGCGATTTAAATTATATATATATATATATATATATATATATATATATATATATATATATATATATATATATATATTATCTTAAAAAATTAATGAATTAAAAGTGAAATTGTTATGTAAATAATAGAATTTTTAAGCTTGGTTTGTATTGGTTCAAATGTATTATTGAATTGTGAAAGACTTTATATGTATGTGGGATGATGAGGGACAATGATGGTGATGGTTATTAACATCCACTAAGGCCAACTAGTCTATCTTCCTATAAAATCACCATGATTTTAATGCGTTAGAAAGGAAGGTCCATAGTAACAAAATATTTTGAAATAATGTTTAGTTACTTTACTACGCGCCATTCTAAGAGAAATTTCTTTTCATTTTCAACCCTCTTACTATCATAAGATGACAAATTATTTCAACCAACAATGTTTTAGGAATTGTCCAAAACCCACTTTCACTATATAACTCATGAGAGTTTGTTCTTATTTTATCAATGTTGATTGTTCTTCTTCATACTAGTTAAAATAGAGATACTTTTAATCTTCAAATTATGGTTGATCACCTCCATATAGTATCTTAATTTTTCATTATCCTCTAATTCTTTATCCACCACGATTTTCACTTCAATTTAAATGTATTAATACTTTTAATATTAGCATTATTTTGCAAAGTGGCATCTTCCTTGATTCCTCAATGATTTAGCCAAGCCTTGGCATCTTTATACCAACCTAGCTTGAGTTGCACATGGTTTATTTGGAGTTTGAAGCAATAGTAGGAAGCCTCTTCTCTTCCATGTTGTTTATCTTGTTCTTGTTACATGAAAGAACTAGTCAAAATCATTCTCTCAAAGAGGGAAAGATTTGCTTCTATTAGGAGGATGGGATAGGTGTATTGTCTTTAATTTTTGTATTACAAGTTACAAAATGCTTTTGGATTTGCTCTTTCTTTATCCACAATTCTCTAGAGACGATGAAGTCCCAAACTTAACAACCATATAAGATAATAGGAATTGGCAATAGTTTAAAATAAGAGTTTATTTTTATCCCAAAATGAGTCCTTGATTTTTAATTGTTTTCAAGACCATAATAAGATTTCCACCCACCTCCATTTATCCTTTTCTCCATGCTATTGTTCCAATTAAGCTTGTGATGAAGAATTGATTCAAGATATTGTATGATCACTTGCTTCAAGCTATTGATGTCATATATGAAATTAACATAAGTGATCTTTTTGGATTTTAATATCAAAACCTTTGTTCTACAACCATACCCATACTAAAACAGTAATTTTAGTCACTTGTTGAATCATAGGGACTCTTCACCTTAAGAACAATATCATCAATGCAAAGAAAGGATGATGGCCTATATCGGTAAGAGTCATGTTGACACAATCTACTTCTTCCAAGCAACACTCTAACTTGTTGATGTATATTAAGGGTGGGGACATGGGAACCCTTGCTTAACTCCTATATTACAACTAATTTCTTCCAACCAACCCTTAGTGTTCCTAAACTTGGCAATAATGTTCTCTTGCAACCTTATTGCAACAACTCCCAACTCATAAGAACTTTTAGCTCTTCTAATCTATTCCAAAGGTTAATTATAGGAACTATGTCAAATGCTTCAAAGTGGATGAAGCAACACAAAAGTTTGGTTTAATTATTACGACACTCATCTACAATGATTATAAGTGTAAAAAGGTGGTCCACAGTGAATGATAGCTCCTAAATCTATCATTTATCTCTTTTCGTGTCTTATTGGCCCATACATTGATGTATTTTATTAATTCTATATAACCTAGCTAGAATAGGGATAATCATAATGGTCTTATAATTAGAGGAAATATTTCTATCCCTGCGCTTTTTAAAATCTGAACAATGAGGATTTGAGTTTAGGGTTTAGGGAAACCCTGCTTATTCTTGACTACTAAATTGAAAATCTTGTGGATGTGAGGATGAGGATAGGCCCTCAATTTTTAGGACTATGTTGGATTAGAGGAGGGGGTGAATAGTAGTAGAATTTTTAATCATTTTTAACCAGGTATTATAATTATTGTTTATATTTATGATCAATTTACCATTATCATTCAACAATTGAAGAATAAATAAACCATGAACAATGAAATCCGCATGCCGCAATTACATTATTTTTCATTGGAAACTTAATCACGGAGAAAATACGTAATTTTTTCTTATATGTCTTTAAGAATTACATTCATTTTAGGCCGCGAACTTCCTTTTGTTCTCAGCTGGCCGGAAGGATGCCCCAACCCCCATATTTTCGAGGATAAAAGCTGAGGAAGCTCCAAATACAATTCTCGGCTCCAACTAAAGGCTAGCTATCTTCTTTGGATGGCGGAAGGTGGCTACAACCACCTATCACTTGCCCCATCCAACCCATACACGATATAAGTGTCAAATGATGAAACCAATGCCACATTGTCCACGTGAGATATACCATTGCAAACATGGCGCAAACCATTCTCGTAACTGTAACCAGCAACGCACCATTTTTTAATAGCACGTAATTAATCGTAACAATGCCGGAAGTCATCCTCACGTAAGCAACAAATACCAACCTGCGACCTATATAGGTTGCATCTCTGGCCATGTATATTGCCCTATCTATCTTTACTATGTATGCATTTTGTCTATCTGCAGCATTTTGCATACACCTTGAGAAAGCTAGGGTTTTCACTGCACGAAACTTAGACACTTTGTTGTCTCTGTCACATCAACTTGCAACTTGTCATTGTGTCTTATATGTAGCTTTTCATTTTGCATACATCATCTTACATATCCTTTAACCAAGTGAATCTATATATCTCTATTCATGTTCCATACATGTGTGTACAATCATGAACAAGTGTAATAACCCACACATGGACCCCTCACATGGACTAGACATCTGACCTCGTAGCCTCAAACTTCACAACAACTACAACCGCACTTCAGCTAGCCCTCAGCCATGTACCACAAAATCCCTCAACACTAACAAGATGTACTAATGATAAATATCAGATATACCAATACGGTATTTTTGTAGATCTGACTTATACAATAAGTATCATGCAACCAATAGCCTCTCTAGGGAAAATCATCAACCCCACCAACCATATCTCATGTAGACAACAATATCCAACTTCTCATCAAATAAGACATACCTTTTGAACTAATAGATAGAACTGATGTACCTAATCACTATAGAACTTCCTGGGAACTTTCTTTCAGACTCTAAGAACCTAACACCCTTAGCAACTCAAGCTTTCATGGCTTTTCAAACTTTAATACTTGGCGCCCTTTTATCTTTGCAACACACGTATGTATGCGACCTCTACACTACATCTCACATACACCTAAAAAAACTAGCGGTTTTTGATTATTTATGCAACTACGAAACTTTCATCGTCAACCCTTCTTGCTACCCCAGACTTGCACAACTTCATATATATATCAATGAGTACCTGCAATAAACCTTGCACAATAATAGATTGTGTGCTCAATGGGTGATAATGGGAGACCCTTTCTCTCTGTATTATACTCTCGGTAGCTTCCTCATGGGGTTACCTTCTATCCAACTTAAATCAACTTCCTTCTTCTAGGGATAATCCACTTCTAACCACTTGTCCACTTAACTTAACCACCTTATCCACTTAAATGAGTATTAAACTCTCCACTTCTAGTTTGCAACTAAATTATTTTTTAATTTTTTTCTTATTGCAACAACTTAACTGATGATTAACCCCTAGTTTCACCACTTTGATGACTAGTCAACTTATTCTAGGGGTTTCTAAAATAATTTGACTTCTTTGACCTTCTAGAAGTGCTTCCTAGATAACTCAAGAGGGGTTCTCCAACTTCACAAGGCCATAACTCTATAATCGTGAGGAGTTATGTGACTGTGAGGAGTTATGTTAGGTTCCACATATCATTGGAAATGGAATGACATGTACTATCCATATAGGATAGTATTGCCTACAAATATAGTGATCTTCACACCTTTATACCTCAAACAATATTGAGTCCCTTAACCATATTGTTGGGGGCTATTGTTACCGGACTTGCTTTAGGGTTGACATTAATGAAAGCCAACAATTAATCAACTTGATCTCCCTTTAGCATTGTTGGCAGCTTACTTGCAACGAAGTCATATGGCTCATGCTCCCCTATGACTATCGCTCCCCACAGGAAACATGCCTCTACGCTCTCTCCAAGTATCTAACTCTCTATTCATGCATCTAAGAAAACTCTTAGCGACATTAATAGCAAGGTGCTTCCATCAAGGATGCTCCCTAACTTCACGTGTCGCTTGGGGGATGCCCTAATTGAATTGTCCTTGGGTATACTCCCACTGGCCGAACTCTTCCTTAAACTTATCCCCCAAATTGAACTATCCTCTTTACAGTTCTTCTTCGTGTAAATATGGGCAATATAAGAATAGCATTGGAGGACTTCATTGTGGGAAGAAACTATTAGTTTAAATGAAGATTTACTCAAAGGCTTCCCTTGGAATGGGATTTTGAAGATGTATGCAATATGTTCTTTGGTGCCAACATATTCAAATCAAATGTTATTCTTTGCAACATGTTCCCATAAAAAGTGATAGCAGTTGGAATGTTAGCCCGTCTTGGGTGCATCACCGAGTTCTTTGAGTTACTAATGGTGCTTGTATTATCACAATATATTAGAATGGGATCACCATACTCAAACTGTATATGCAATGTGAAGTTTGTTTTTCATCATATATTTTATGTGTACAACATGTTGTTGTTGCAATATACTCTTCTTAGGTTGTAGAAAATGAATGCTCGATCATTGTTTCTTGTTTAGCCAAGATATGAAACACTCACCCAAGTAATGTCGCTCCATTGGTTCCTCGTTGGTCATCAATGCAACACACTTAATCTGCATCTGTGTAGAAAGTAAGTGATATATACTTTCCTTTGGATACCATAATCCAAACTCTTATATATATGAGATGTCGGAATATCCTTTTTACTTCTAGAACGTATATGATTCCTTTGGTGTTGCTGAAATCGTGCCACATGTCCAAGCTGCACATTGTCATGGTGGATGTCGCATAAAGTGGTTTCAATCCTTGCATTTGTATTACATGATCTTGTGAACTTTGAATCATCATCTTTATTTAACTTACAAGCGGGCCATGGGAGTATTGACTAGTTTTCAATCTTCCATTCTACACCTCTTTATCATTTCTCTGATAAAATTGGTTTGAGAAATAAAAAATGCAGCAGTTGCTGACAAATATGAACACCCAAAGAAGGATATTTCTCCAAGTAATGACATTTTCAAATTCATTACGCATATCCTTTGCAATTTTTGGCTTAACCTATCATAATCACTTCAGATGGCTCTCATCAACATAAGCTTCAATTAACAAAATATCTTGATTTACCTTGACCATGGTTTTGTTGCATGCTTTTTCCTTTCCAGAACCTTATTTGTTGTAAGTAGTTTTGATGCGGAATACCATGCTCATCCGTGTTTAGAACATACAAGACCTTCTTCAACCTATAAACATAATCTTCATTCTCTCACAACTAGAATCCTTCTAGTTGTTCAATATAGAATTATTCTTCTGGAATTATTCGGGGAAGGTTGATTTCCGTCCATTTGATACCTGCTATATTCTTGGATCATGCATAGCTGGATCATCGTTCCATTCTATCAATGGAAGCAAACCCTTATTTTCAAAGTCAATGCCTTCAACCCGTGCGTATCCTTTACCACCATCAGTTTTTCAGTGTTAACATCATCTTCATTCAATTTATTTCTAGAAACTCACATTTCGTGTCGATCACATTCTTGTACCTTAATCTTGGAACCAATTCCCAAGTGTCTGTTCTTTTCTATCGGATCCAACTCTTCATCCATGGATTTTTATCCGAATTCATCCTTGTTGGCTTCTTCAAGTTGCTTGGCTCAATCGAGAATAATAAAGGTGCTAAGGTGGTTACGTGAACAAATTCAATTCATTCTTCTAGTTTCAATTCTTGCATCTTTGTTCTCAATAATATTATCTGATGGATGATTCTTCTATGTTTGTTTGCTAGGTCTGTTGTGGGTGCCGAAAATCTTGTTCTTTCTCTTCTTCTAAGCGCTTTCAGTCTTCATCTTCCCTTCTGCTACTTCTTCTTCCTTTAGCTTTAATAGGTGAACCTATTCATTTAACTCCTTTTTCTTACTTTGCTTTGTATTTTTCGATGCACTTTGTCTCATCAATCTAATCATTGATTATTTCCCTTGACTTTATGACCAGTTGAAACATTTATGCTTTCAGCGTGCCAGATACTTAACAAGTATTCCTTTGCTCACACGAGAGTCAAATTTTTCCCATTCCGCCATCTTCTCTCTTGATGTAGCATTTGCTTCCAAGCTTCACGAGTGCTTCACATTCATTGGTCTTCATTTCCATAGCTCATAGGGATTTTATGCTATTGTTTACGAGCATTACTCTGTTTTGAGTATGAGTTTTGTATGCACTGCATGTGCCAAAAAGACATATATCAACTTGGAATCCATTAACATGGATTCCAAGTCATTCCTAATTGCTTTTTTTCCTTTTGACAACTCCATTTTGTTGAGGTGTCTAACTAGCGAGAGAATTCCCTTTTTCCATGCTTCTTTTGCAAAATCCATAAATTCCTTTGAAGTAAACTCTCCTCCATTATGGGATCTCAAACGTTGATTTTTGAATCATCATTTTCAACCATTTCCTTGTGAAGTTTTGAATGCTGCGTGACTTCTTCTTGAGAAAACAAGCTGCAGTCATCCTTGCATAATCATCAATCAATAACATACAATATTGTTCACCTTTTAAACCCTTTATTCTAGTTGTTCCAACTAGGTCAATATGCACAATTTCCAGTGATCTTGTTGTGGAGTATTCCTTTGATTTGAATTTGTCTTTGTTTGCTTTCTTATTTGTCGAAATGCTGCAAAGGTGTTGGTTGGCTTAGGTGATGGGGGCATTTCTAAGTTGCTTCCTTTTTGTTGGGTGACAAGGTTGTGGGGAATTTTATGTGACCCATTCTTATTTTTCATAGATAAACTTCATCTTCCTTTCCTAGACAACACTTTTTCATTTCAATTTCACTTAATACATATGTTGCTTGAAGTTCTTACAATTGTTGAACCAATCTACCTGAACCTATTTTTCTTATCTTACGCCCTATGAATCAAACACAAGTTTGTGACCTTGGTCACACATTTGATAACATAGAGATTATGTTTCATATCTTCCACTAGTAGAACAATTTTGCCTTGGTATCCTTGTTTCCAATTAGTAATGTGCCTCTTATTATTTTAGCTGGATCATCATTTCCAAATGAGACTAATCCATCTCTTTCTTTCTCAAGGTTAGAAACTTGTCCTTATCACTTGTCATGTTCTTTGAGCACCATTGTCAACATACCAACCACATTTTCTTCTGTTTTAACCTTTCATGAGTGTGCATTATTCATTATTATCGCAGTTCTACTTTCTTATCCATATTCTCCATTTGGGTTCTTGTCGTAATTTGTTATTCTTTAAGGAGACTATCATTCTAAAATCTTGTGTCAAAGTTGTTACTGTAGCATTCCACTTGCTAATTCAAGGATTCAAACACAATTGTATAGATTCTTCTATGTGTTTCACTAGGCCTTCTTGAATAACCATTTTGTGCATGACTTTCAAAGTTGTTTATGTTTCTACTACTATTTTTCTTTCACCACAGTTGTTACATGAATATCAAACCAAGAAACATATTTTGATACATTGGAGTTGTAGATATTCTAAAGTGAGTTACTCTTCTAATCCCTTCTTCTTCTTGAGGCCTTCTTGTTTTCTTCTTGTTGTTGATTGAAATATGAATCTTCACGGGTGGAGAGTGTCCCTTTGATCTTCCTTGTAGAACTTCTTGTCTCCTTTGACTATATATGCATAGCTTCTTGGTTGTGTTCTTGATCTATTGTTTTGGAGCTTAATCCTTTTTTTGTCTGATTGTATCCTAGTATGGACTTGTCATGATTTGGCCTCTAACTACTAATAATGTTATCCAAAACTTTGGGAGCTGATACGCATGTTTTTTTCTTTTGAGAAGATATTTTCTCAATGCAAGCAATCTACCTTTGGAATTTTTAATGATCTCATCTCTCTCTTAAGCGTTTTTGGAGTGCTTCTTCAATTATTTTGTCTCCATCAACTTGAATTTTTAATTTACTGATCATCTACACTAGTTCTTCAAAGTTGGAATTTTTTAATTTCCTCTTTTGTTTTGGATTGCTGGTGACTTGTTTTCTTCTTTCTCTTTTTATAACTATAGCACTCAACAATTATTCTCTATAGTCAACTTATGCCTCTTTATATTCTAGTTCCTTCTTCATCAAAATTTTCTATTGCCATGAATAGAACCCTTTCTATCTCAAACTTTCATTGTCTTCATCTTAGATGCGATGAGTTGTTGTCTTCTTTGGTGTAAAAGCTTTTCTTGAAAATTTTATTTTTTGGTTCTTTGCCTTTGTACATTGTTTGTTATTTTAATCATCTTCTTCATTTATTTTCTTTTGTTATGGGGACATTTGTTGGTGAAATGACCAATACCATCACAATTAAAACAAATTATGAGCTTATCTGTATTTTCTAGTGGTTCCCTTTTTCAACCTTAAAGCCGAAGTTGGCTACATCTTCATCGTCTTCTGAGATGTCATTATTTTTGCTATCTAACTTTACCTTTTGCTTACCCTTTTTCTTTGACTTCTTGGATGCTTTGAATGCCACTTCCTTTGTACGTGACTGATTCTCTTATTCGGTTCTCATTTCACTGTGAATATTCCATGTAGCTCATCCATGCTTATCGAGGAGTCGGTCATGTTCTTACTTCGTGTTGTTGATATTATGTTGGGATCAAATCTCATTGGAAGAGATCTTAGCACTTTTTGAACAATTAGATTCATTAACTTCTTCTCCCGATCCTCGATTGCATTCATTGTTTTCATCAACTTGACAAAGTAGGTTGCAATATTTTCATCTTCGGTATTCAAATTGACCTTTGTAGGTTTGAAGATTTTGTTGCCTTGACTTTTATTGTCTCCTTCATAAACATTATGAATATTTTCCCAAATCTCCTTTGTTGAGATACAATGCATAACTTTGACATATCTGAATCGACGGACCATTCATGAGTGCATTTTGGCCTTTGAATTATTTGGATTGAGTTTCTTTTAAGTTTCAATTTATTTAGAGGAGCGGCGGGTTCTTTGTATCCATCTACAATGATTGCCAAACTTAAAATCCCAGTGCCTTTATATATATGTATTCATCCTTCTTCTCCAAAATGAACATGGATTGTAATCCATCAAGCGATTGGTATTCCATTTTTATACATAATGTTGCTCTCCATGACCTACCTTCAGGTGGATTGAAACCCGATTCTGAAGGACCTGTTTCGATACCAATTGTTGGATTATTGAGAGGGTGAATCACTAATGAGATTTTAATCTTTTAACCACAATATATAAGTGTTGTTTATTTTTATGATCAATTTACCACTATCATTCAACAAGTGTAGAATAAGTAAACCATGAAAAATGAAGGCAATCATATACATACCTGATGCCACCAATATTTTTACGTGCAGAGCCAATGCGGGAAAAACCGCGCCAATGTTTTTCTTATATGTCTTTAAAATTACATTCATTGGAAACCACTTAGACTTCCTTTGTTCTCCAGTTACAAGCTGGAGGAGGTTCAACCCTATATTTTAAGGCTACAACATGAGGGAATATACAACTACCCAATTCTATGGCTCCAACCAAAGGGAATTTCGTCACAACCCCTATGTTCTCCGGCTACAACGGGATGGTGGCTACAACCACCTACCCTTCCCGATACAAGCGCCACGAAATATAAGTGTCAAATGATGAAACCAATGTCACATTATCATTGTGAGATATGTTGTTTTAAACCTGTACCAATATGTGTCCATAAATTGTAACCAACCTATACCAAAAGCACGTAATCAATCATGTACCAGAAATCACCCTGCACCAACAAATACCAACATGTACACGACCTATATATGTTGTACCTCGCATATGTACGTACCTATATCTATATTGGCAACCACAAGCATATGCAGCAACGTATTATCTTTATGACTGCGTACACCTTCAGAAAGATAGGGTTTCACCTTTTCTGAAAATTCAAACACTTTTTTTGCCTTTGTCTCATCAACTTGCAGCAAATCATTGTGTCTTATTTGTAGTTGTGACCTATGCATACATAATCATACTTATCCCTTAACCAAGTGCATCTATGCATCTCTAGTCAAATTAATACATGTGTGTACAATCGTGAACAAGTGTAATAACCCTCATGGACTAGACATCAAAACCCTCATTGATATGGGCCTCAAACTTCACCAAACAACTACAATCAAATGACCCTCAACCATGTGCCACAAAATCCCTCAGCACTAACAAGATGTACCAATGATAAATATCGGATATGTCATCAACGTATTTATGTAGATCTAACTTATAGAGTAAGTGCCATATAGCCAATAACCTCTAGGCAGGAAAATCCTCAAACCCCATAACCATATCTCATGTAAGACAACAATATAACTTCTCATAAAAATAAAGACATACCTTTTGAACACATTGGTAGATTCTATACCTAATCACTATAGACCTTCACGGGAGCTTGCTTTGGAACTCTGAGAAACTGACACCCTCAACAACTCAAAATTTCATGGCTTTTCAATTGTATGCACCCTTTTATATTGTCAGACTGCATACATATGCGACCTCTTCCACTACAACCCACATACACCCTAAAACTAAGGTTTTCAATATTTCTAGAACTCAGAAAATTTCATCGTCAACCCTTCTTTCTACCTCAAACTTGCATAAATTTAGATGTATCAATGATTACTATTAAACCTTATACAATAATAGATATTCAATGTGCTCAATAGTTGCTAATAGGAGACCCTTATCTTTTATTTATACTCTCGAGGGTAACTATCTAGAGTTGCTTCTAACCAACAACCAACTTCCTTCTTTAGGGCTAACCCACTTCTAACCACTTGTCACTTATAACCACTTTATCCATAAAATAATAAACTCTCCACTTCTAGTTGCAACTAATTTATTTTTAATTATTTTCTTATTGCAACAATAAACAACGCGGTCGCTCCCTAAGACACCCACTTTGACTAGTCAACTTATTCTAGGGTTTTCTAGAATAATTTGACTTTTTTGACCTTCTAAGGGCTTCTAGACCATAACTCATGAGGTTCTCCAACATACAATAATAGATATTCAATGTGCTCAATAGTTGCTAATGGGAGACCCTTGCTCTTTTATTTATACTCTCCAGGTAGCTTCCTCTAGGGGTTACCTTCTAACCAACTTAACCCAACTTCCTTCTTTTAGGGCTAACCCACTTCTAACCACTTGTCCACTTATAACCACTTTATCCATAAATAATAAACTCTCCACTTCTAGTTGCAACTAATTTATTTTTAATTATTTTCTTATTGCAACAACTTAACCCATGATTAACTCCTAGTTTCACCCACTTTGAATAGTCAACTTCTTCTCGAGGTTTCTAGAATAATTTGACTTTTTTGACCTTCTAAGGGCTTCTAGATAACTCAAGAGGGTTCTCCAACTTCACAAGGCCATAACTCTCTAGCCGTGAGGAGTTATGTGACGTTCCACATATCACCAAAAATCGCATGACATGTACTATCCATCTAGAATAGTCTTACCTACAAATACACTGATCTTCACACCTTTATACTTCAAACAATATTGAGTCCCTTAACCATACTGTTGGGGCTATCGAAATTGCTACCGGACTTGCTTCTTGGTAGTTTTTGTTGTCCTTAAATTTTCCTTTTGCAAATTGCTTAGCTCTCTCTCTCTCTCTCTCTCTCTCTCTCTCT